>LOJH01026227.1:0-18474 GCA_001685095.1 Ellobius talpinus
TTTGGAAGAGCAGGCAATGCTCTTAACTGCTGAGCCATCTCTCCAGCCCTTGCCTGCATATTTTACCCTAACATTCAGACAGGGATTTCTAAGAATGGGATAATGATTGTCACTTTTTAAATTTGCTTTTATTTTTTTCCAAAGAAGCTCATTGTCCAGTGACCAACATACAGACTGATTACCTACCGGTAGATACAAGAGACTCTTGCTTGGATCTCTGGGACCTTCACCTGTAGTAAGCATTGCTTCCTGAGATTCTAAGCCCATAAGTGTGGGAAGTAGGGATGAGCCTTTCCAGAGTAGCCGTGGTGCCTGGAAACCGCATGCAATAAATTAGAACAGGCAGGACAGTTCAGCGGTAAAGTACTTGGCTCGATAGCACACAAAAGGCCTTGGATGCAATTCCTGGCACCATAAAAACAAGCAAACAGACAGACAAACACACACTAGCAAGCAGCCCTAAGCAAGAGTGGTTAAAGCATTTCCAATGTTCCCTCCCCGCAGGTGTTGAGTGGTTCACATACATTTAAATAGCTAAGAATCACTGTCCTAAGATACAGTTCAGAAAGGGTTCACCCTCACTGCCCCAAAGCCTTTCCCACTGGACCCTGCCAGACTTGTCAGATCCTAATCAACTCTGGGAGATGATAGCTGGGAGGATTATGAAGTCAGGGACCAGATCTTGGGGACCCAGAGATAGAAGATTTGAGAAAGGAAAAAGGAGCTTACAGAGGCAGAAAAAAGGTGTGGGGGGGGCATTTTACTGAACAGAAGTGAGGAGAAAAAAAATGAGGGTTATAAATACTAGGAAGGGCAGAAGAAAAGGTAAATCGGTCAGCCACCCAGAGAGGCTGTGCAGAATCAAGTAATTGGCCACACAATTGCTGTGCCCACATTTCCCACCAATGCTCTACCTGGGAACTATAACAAGAGTCCTAATCCCAGGTGAGCACCAGGCCCAGGGCCAGCCTGCTGCTCTTCTCTGGTCCTTCGGATCATGAAGGCTATAGCCTACATCAGAGTAGCTGCCATTCCTCTTCTTCAAAGTCAGACCGGCTTATGCTTCCTCGAGTCTGAGGAAGGGCAAAGAAGATCTAGGAAGCAGATATTGGCAAAGGCCACTTCCAGATTATACTATAGGGACAGCAGAACCTGTCCTTAGACGCCATGAGCTCAGGTTGTCGCTTCACTCTTTAGCTTCTGAGTGGCTGCCAGGCAAGGCTCAGCTTTTCTACTCCTAAGAACCTATCCCATTTGTCCCAGTGTTCACGGCCACCTTACAGTCTTTTGAGAAAAATGAATGGATCCCACGCAGTGTCTACTGTACCCCTTCTATATCCCGCTGCCTAATATTTAAATAAACTTGAGTAGCCTGTCTCTTTTATGTGATCATGGAAGGCCCAACACCTAGCCTGGCATGTGGCAGGTAGCGGTTAGAACAAACATCTGCAGCCAGTGTATAATAATTAAACCCATGAGGAAGATGATGGCTTTCCCCGTCTGGATTTAATTACTGCCTGGGTTTGTGGTGGCAGGTGCGAGTTTGCTGTCACTGACTCAACGTGTCTTCCTCCAGAGACTCAGAAATACTCAGGGGACCATGTGTCCATCCTTAATTTATCATTTTCAGGTAAGGGACGAACTTGATTTTGATATTTTTAGGGTAAGTGTTCTATTATTTTAAGATAAATTATGAACCAATGAAACCAACAATACTACTTAATGCAACATAGAAAACTATTTATTTTGTAGACAGGTACATATACATTTTCATGTTTTGTACACATACACACATGCTATATATACATAGACACCCAATGTTTTATATATGTGTAGGTATGTATATTTTCCAACACATATACTCAAAAATAACTACAAACTGCTTAAAGCAAATGTATGAGTGTTAAATAACCATGATATTTCTTAAATTAAAAGAAGATTGTGTGTATACACATGTGCAGATGTGCCCAAGCTCACGCAGAAGTGCACATGCCATTGCAACACCTGGGAAGGTCAGAAGTCAGCTCACCTTATACCTTTTTGCAGCAGGGTCTCTCTTGTTTCTGCTTCTGCAGTGTGTTCTCCAGGATCCCTGATCTGTGAGCATCTGGGTGATTCTCCTATCTCTGCTTCCCGTCTCACATCTGGAGTGCTGGGATTACAGATGCAAAGTAGCACATCTGGCTCTTTATATGGGAACTAGGGGTTAAACTCGGATGGTCAGGCTTGAGCACTGTTGTTCACCGAGCCAACTCCTCTGTCTTCATGGTTTATTTTACTATTTTGTTGTTTAATGCAGTTGCTGCCAACTTTTCATTGTTAAATAAGCATTGTCTTTTGTTTAATAAATGGCAGTTGTTACTAAAGAAGAACTAAACCAGTTTTTGAGTGTGTAAGATACTACATATGACATTTTAACAGCCACAATGTGGTTAATTTTCATGATACATGAAATGCATATTCCTTTTGCTGAGTTGTACAGTCTGACATTGGGCCTAGAGAAGTAGGTGATTTGGCCAAGCCAAGGTCCTGAATATTGAGCTAGGATTTGTATAGCAGAAGGTCTAACTCCTCATCGCTTTCTCCTCCAAAAGGTGCAACTCTGAGAAACAGGTTTATGAGGCCCAAAGGCATTAATTACATCTTTGTAGCTGGGACTGCATTTTCCATGTTGCCTTCTGAAAGCTTTGCACTGTCATGTAAAACCCAACTCTTGGAACATGCTATTTTCTCCAAAACTTTATCTGATTTCATTTTTAAAGCCAAGAACCTCCAAGGACCCACATCGAGCCTTTGTTACATTGTAAGTGTTGTTTTAGAAGTGAAGCCACCTTGCCCTTCAGCACCATCTCCCTGGAATGGAGGCTGGATGATATCACTATCTCACTGGAGAACACTTAGTCCTGGTCCCTCACTTCTGTGGAAACCGGGGTGCATACATGTATCAAAGCGTCAAAGGAAAGAACTTTTTCTCCCTTCTCCCCATCATTCCCTTCATTTCTCTGAGAAATGCCAGGAAGTGTTTTCTATCCAGATAATAAGAGCCCCTTGGAGTCTTTGAATCTTCCGTGTGCCTCCCATTATATTAATGGCAGGTGCCAGGTAAAATGTCTTTAATAGGACGCTGATCAACAAATATCCAGGGACATAACTGCAGAAAAGAGAGAGACACTGGGGGCATTTCCTCAGCAGCCCAGTGACCATTCACCTGGCCCGTTTTATTTCTTCTTTCTTCTGAAATAAGGAATGAATTTAGTTTTCTATTAAGTTTGGGAGAAGGAATGACAGTGACAAACAAGGCCCACCTCTGCTTGGTTCCCCCCTGAAGCCCTCCGAAGCACACAGGATGAATGAGAGCCCTTAGGATTCTTCAGTTCCCCTGAAGAGTCTATGCTCCCTACAGAGAAGAACTTTCAAAGGTCATCATCCATGGTGCCCAGACCACTCTTGTCTTGGCTTCCAAGAAGAGGGGCTGCACAGAGCAGGCGTTAGCGGGTGACTCACGTTCTTCATTGACGCATTCTGTGGCCTTTTTGCTCAGTTGACCATGGAAGATGAGTGTGCAGATAGGCCTGCGTCCTGGGACTACGTGTGAGGACAGTGATTGTTCTGACAGCCTTCAAGTCAGCATTGCTCAACTTCAAGGTCATCCAACAAAAACAAGTGGCTATGATCAGCACCCTGGATGGATTTGGAGAGGTGAGGAGGAAAGTGCCAGTGGTCATCGGAATTCGTCATGATTGTCTCATTGTTGTCGTTGTAATTATGATTGCTCTTATTTAGCCCTTGCTCTATTCCAGGCACACTGTTAGTGACACTCCACAGTCTACTTCGTTTAACTCTCCCAACAGCGTTTGAGGTAATAACACAATGATTATGCCTTTGTGGATGAATTCTCACTCTCTTGCTTCTTTCCGTGCTTTGCTCATGTATAACTTCCTTCTGGAGAGTTCACCTCACTCCTACCTCTCTTGTCTTTCCACTTTCTCATTTACTTATTGTGTTTCTCCCCTAACCTTCCCACTCCTAACCTGAATGTGTGCTCTTAGAGGGGAAAGGGCTGGTGTGTGTCAGGCTCACGGTAGCTACTCCATACCCTGGAGAGATGAGTGAGTAGAAGAACGGATGGAGATTGAGCTAACAAGCACATCCCTTAAAATCAAGCAGTAAGTGAGTTACGGAGTGAGTCTGGGGCTCCTCTCCAGTCCACAATCGTGATGTTGAGAATACTGCAAAATAGGGCTGAGGAAATGGCTCAGTGGGTAAGGGCACTTACTGAGCAAGCATGGGGACCTGAATTAGGATCCCAACCACCCACATATAAATATGAGCATGGCTATGCATTTCTGTGTAGAGACAGGTAGATCTAGAAGGCCCGGGACTGCTAGCTAGCCTCGCCTAAGCCATGAGCTCTGAGAGAAACAGTGAGAAACCCATCCTCGAAAGAAGAAAGCATGGAGTGATAGTGGAAGACGCCAGACACTCAGCGTCCTCCTCTGGTCGCCACACGTATACCCACACAGCTGTATACCCACGTGCGTATCCTACACTCCATACAAATACACACCAAAACAAGACAAAATAAAAGCAGTGCAAAACTGTTACTCTTTCAAAAAGATCCTCTCTCTTACCTGCACACCCATCCAAAGGTGTCCTATTGATAAAATGCATCCAGCGCTGAGGCAGGGGGATCATGAGCTTCAGGCCAGTCTGGACTATACTGTCTCCCAAAACGAAGCATGGTAGTTCATGTCTCTAATTACAGCATTTAGGAAGCTGAGGCAGGAAGATCACATCAGGCTTAAGTCCAGTCTGTCCTGGTCTTAGAGGAGTACATTTGGATGCAAAGATCCTTGGATAATTGTTCCTCCCCCCAATGCCAGACATTCTTAAATAAAGCAGCAAAAAGAGCAATCTGAATCTGTGCTTGTGGTAGCATCTCCTGTGATATCCAGCCCATTTATTTGGGATTTCTGAGGCTTGCATAGTTTTCTTGATGACTCTGTGTCTTTTCACTCAGTGTGTAGCTGAGCTGGAGCTGACTTGCTCTTGGGCGGAAGCTATATATTAGCAGTGTGCTTCGGGGCCAGTAGGTATTGATGAAGTAAAGATGCTAACTGTGCGGGCTGCACTCCCATCATTTACTCTTTGCCATGATTCTTTCTGGGTAAATAAATATCATTAGGTTCTTAGATGCTCTTTCTAAAGCATGTGTTTTTTTCTTTTTACAACTCCTTGGGTGCTAAAAATATTTTAATGGGTTGGAGGGTGCAGTTCAACAGTAAAGTATTTGCCCAACACATAGAAAGCCTGGATTTATTTCCACCCCCCAATACATAGATATAGAGAGAGTGAGCTCTCTCACATTAGCATATCCTCAAGTGTATCAGAAGAACACGTGGAATCTGTCTCTCTGCAGGTATCCCCTCTGGTTCCAGGGTGAAGGAAGAAGGGCTGTGAAACAGCCTCTGGAAGGCCCAGGAGAAACACACCTCAGCTGTAGAGGAGGATTGGCAACCTAAGGCAGTCTCTTCCAAGTCCCTGGGACATAACTGCAAGAGATCAGAAAAGTCATGTTCTCTGCAAGTTCACAAATGAGTAGAGTCTTCACCCAGATGAGTGATTAAAAAGTGCTCAGCAAGTGTGCAGGCCACACCCCACCTGTAAGGAAGTCTGCCAGTGCATACTTGGTAGTGATAATAATAAAGCCACCATCATCAATTGGAACTACAAAACTCAAATATACATTTAAAAAGTTAATAAAATGCAGCATATAAAATGCTTTTGAATTATGGAATTTGAAATGGCACACAGATGAAACTGCATGAGTGTGATTAGAACAAGGATTTATTAGTGGTTTTCCTGTTAGTTGCTGCTTGATTAACTAATTTTTGTTGTGTTTCATTGGCAAAACAGTGCCTTTGAGGCATGCTTTCGGTGCAGTCTACTGAAATAGCATGCTACTTTTTGACCCCATATGCTTCATGGGAGATCAAGATATTATGCACACATCCTTAGCCTTCATGTAAAACCTAACTGTGTGCTATTACTGTACTCAGCCAAGGCCTAAATTGGGTGTCTTAATACTGAGGTTTGTTTGCCTGGTTACATCAAGTTCTTGTAAGCACTAGAAATAAATAAAAATAGCTTAGTTCTGGTTCAGGGAGACTTTCCCCTAGAGCTGGTTTTACTGTAATATATAACTTCCTATGGATCTTAGAATGCTGAACACAGTGAGTCTTCAAAGTGGATTAGGGTTGCCATGCTGTGGGCATCTCCAGGGCATTAGTTACAGCACATTGCCCTAGCTTTACCAGTTGCTTCTCCTGTAGTGAAAGGCACAGGAAGAATAGAAGAGCAGAATGTCATCTTTTAACTCCCTTTGAGTGTGATGGGGACAATAATTGGATGGTAAAAGCACTGCCATTGGGAGGGAGCAATGAAGCGTCCTCTAGTTCCTTTAGGAAAGGCAAGTGGTGGAACCCGAGAAGCTGACAAGCCCAAGAGCTCCGTTCCAGCTCCTGACGGTAATAACGGTAACAACGGTGATCAAATTTCTACCAGTTGCTGCTGTTTGCCACCTCCTCCTTTCTCCACTCTGCCTTGAGATAAATTAACCCACATTTGAAGCTGTTGACGTGACCATAGTCTTCATCCATCTTCTGTGTGTGACTTCGTGCGTGCAAAGCTACCAACACGTGATCTCAGATAAGCAGCCTGTGTGGCACTGAGGGTGGGGAATGGGGCTTCTTATCGGGCTCTATGATGTGTGTTTTATGTGTCTTTGTAAGCAGACATACCATGTTTCCTGTCAGCGGGTACATAAATGATTATTATGAGCTTACTGTGATTGGAAAGTGCCTGAGACTATGCACCAGCACCTGCCAATCTCAGAAATGCAGATGTCTGAGATACATGCCCACAGGCACCACATTTACATTTATCTCAAACAGGCTGTGCTGATGAATACTAAAAATCCATCTGGTATCTTGTACAGGTGTGTACAGTAATTGTCCTGTGCAGGAGCACAGGAGGAGTACTGACATGCCTTTAGCTCCCACTACATGTGATGAAGATGGTGACTGAATGAACAAAAGCACTCTCATTGGAAGGGAACAACAACTTGCCACATCTTAGGGCTGAGAGGTTGACATAAAAGAACAAGGTGAAGGCAGCTGGGCATCAGGGGATCAAAACTCTGAAGTTAGATTATCAGGACTGAACCCCAGCTCAGCCGCTGAGTGATCTTACATCTTTAGATGACCATTCCAAGTCTCACTTTTTATCATTTGAAAATGGGAAGAGCCATGGAGTAACGGTGGGACATGCCTTTAATCCCAGCATGTGAGAGACAGAGGCAGGCAGGTCTCTAAGTGTTCAAGGCCAGCCTGATCTACACAACAAGTTTCAGGACTGCCATTGCTATACAGAGAAACCCTGCCTCAAGAAAACCAACCAAGCAAACAACAAAACAAAACAACAACAAGAAAAGACAGAAAATGGAACGAACCACTAGCAATGGCACCTGGACTGACTATGGGATGAACTGGGACGATACTCCTTCATAGCAAGTGTGCAGGAAATGGCAGCTAGTCTTGCTGTGACTATATTTGTTCTTTTATTTTTATGTGCTAGGACATAACATAATTGGCTTCAGGCCAGGCTTGGTGGTTCACACCTTTTGTCCCAATACTCAGAAAACAGAAGCAGGCAGATATCTGTGAGTATGAGGTAAAGACCAGAGGCCAGCTTTGTCTACAAGGTCAGTTTTAAGACAGCCAGGACTGCATAGTGAGACCCTACCTTAAAAGAAAAAAAAGCAATAGATTTCTTTATTTTTTCTAATGATTTATTTTTATTTTATGTGTATTGATTGATGTTTTGCATGTGTGTCTGTGTGAGGGCATTGGATCCCCTGGAGCTGCATAGAGTTACAGACAATTTTGAGCTGCCTTGTGGGTGCTGGGAATTAAAACTGGGTCCTCTGGAAGAGCAGCCAGTACACTTAACTCCACCCCAAATTTTCTTTATTTTTTAAATCTCAATCTCCCTCTGTCTCTCTCTCTCCCTCTCTCTTCACTACACAGAGAGGACAAGAGAGAGAGAAAACGATACATGTATATGCATGATGTGTGTGCTCATATTTGCGTGTGAGAGTAAAAGTGTGCATGCCATAGCACATGTGTGAAGGTCGAAGGACAACCGTGGGTGTTAGTCCTGGCCATTGTACATACAGCAGCTGGACCGCGAGGTTCAGTCTCCGGTCTCCAACTCTCATCCTTTTGTAGAATGTACCCAGCTTTCTTTGTGCTCTGGGGATTCAAGTTCAGTTCTTCATACTTGCACAGGAAATATGTTGCTCACGGAGCCATCTCCCCCCAGCTCAAAGTAATGGGTTTTCTGGTGACGTTTCATGCCTATATTTCATCCTATGTTTGTATCCCTGCAGCTACCACTGTTTACCTCCCCCACTCCCACTTGCTGGTTCCCTTCCCCTAGGCAGCCCCTCTTCCCGCTTCCATGCAACTTGTATCGTTACCTCTCTGGTGTCCTCCCCTCTCCCTTTAGATCCCTTTGTCCCTTATGATAGCCTTCCTTCTGTGTTCTCGTCCTGCTTATTTGTGTGTTATTCTAAATAAAATTGTCTTCCCACCCTTGTTGGAGAACTGTGTACTCATGTTCTTCTTCGTGATATTATCCTCAGAAAACAAGCAGATTGTTCCCCAGATCTGCACCAAGCCACTCAAGGTGCTTTGTTTCAGTGAAGCAGATAACCGGTTTCTGTGACAATGATGATAGTCCTGCTACAGGACAGGAGGAGGTTCTGTCAGTAAAACCGAAGCAGGGAGGGGGAGAAAGCTTAGTTTTTAAACGCATGTAACTCCTGTAATCTAAAGCTATACTAAAAATGAAGTTCGTTTATATTCTAGAAGGCATGTGACATGTGGTTCAGGGTGCAGCTTGACATTACCAGGTGAACCCCTCCTTTGTATGAAGTAACAGCAAAGTAGCAAAGGCATCTTTGGAGTCAGCACCCAGAGGTCTGCCTTATCTACAAAATGTGGAGACAGAGTCCTTTGAAGGCACTTTGCTATTTGAAGACTCAAGGGGGAGCAAATAAACACTTAGGGAGACTCCGGTGGTTAATGTATGCCTCAGGGTCAGTGCTGGCAGGTGTTTGCATCAGGAACTGGGGAAGAAGACGGTGGTGCCTGGGAGGCTGCCAGCACATCTCCTTGGCTTCCCAGGGTGCATGTTGGGATAGTTGCTTATCTGGAGACTTTGGGATGAAGTCTCCTCTCTCAGACCTGATAAGCTGGGGCCCTGATAAGAGAAGGCAACTGCAGAACTTCAGTTCAGGAAGTTTCCTTAAGAGTTGAGAAACAGGCAGCTGCTTCCCAGCACATTCCATCCCTTGCTTTAATTGCTCCCCAAAGATCCAGAGTCCAAACGCCCTTACATGAGAAGCTTGTGCTTTTAGTTAATCAGAAATGAGTGTTCTGGGCAAAGACCATTATGGTCTGAGGTCTCTCCTCTGGAGACCTCCTACGAGGTGGAGGCTGAGGGAGGCAACGTAATCCAAAAGAAACTGTGACCACAGGCAGAGCTGCCTCTGGAGAAACTGCAGGGCCCAGACGGGCGATATAGTCTGTTTTTATCTCTCCAAGAAGGCTTTGCAGCATAAGAACACTCTCTAGAGGGTTTGAGGCAAGGAAACAACAACTCTGGGTGTATCTTTAATTCTCTCAACTTGGCCTCCCACACCCACCCCTGCAGACCCCACTTCCAATCCTTCATAAGGCTCGGGATGAAGCAGTGATCTCATCTATCACAGATTAAAAAACAAATGGGACATAAGTCCTGCTTGTATGCCAGGTATAGTGGGAGGTGGGAAATACACAGCAGAACTCTGATACAGAGCTGGAGGTGATACAGCTTGGAGTGCTGCGCTTTCTGTGGGACGAGGCTGTGGGGTGGATCCCAAGCACTGTACAGCAATAGTAATCATGATGCAGGGAGATACTGGAGGAATGAGATTATTTTACATCATGGTGATTGATTCCAATGGTTATGAAGGACGTTCTCAAAACAGAAGTGATGAGGCATTGCAGGATAGCTGGAAGAACACGGGCAGGCATGGACTTGTGACGGAACTGCTTGACCTGTGGAAGGCTGTGGAACCTTAGAAAAGTGACCCATGGTCATCTGGAACAACCTACGATGAGACTGTTCCCAGCATGTCCCTTCTGAATGCCACCATCTCTGTGGGTGGAGTCTCACAACTCTTCACTTAAAACATCTGGTTGCTGAAGGAAGGAGGGGAATTTTTCCACTTGGGTGGTAGGCAGAGTGGAAGGAGAAAGATGGGAGCCTGGGGAGTGAGCATCACGGTGAGCCTGATGCCCTTACAGGGCAGATGAGAGCTGACTAGCTGTTCTTGGAGTCAAACTGGGGAGATTCCATTCTGGTGGGGATTGGAAACTAATGTCCAGGTTCCAGGGTCCAAGGTCCAAGGTCCGACCAGCAGAGGAGGCAGCCGTGCATGGAGTGAGACCACGTGAGCATGCTTTTAAGAAAGGAGACTTTGCTCTGACTATCAAGATTTAAGCCATTGCCTGACTACATCCATAAAGAGGTTGTCTACCTGGGGAGGCCAAATCAGAGCTAAGGCCACGGAGAAGCCCTGTTTAAAGGTCTTCTAGTGTTTACTGAGCTATTCCTGCAGAAGACAGCCAGCTTCATTTAAAACGGGGATTTCTCCTTTCCACGTTCGCAGTCCTTTTGTGGAGTGTCCAGTGGGCAAGCCTTTGGGAAGCAGAGGCCTTGGAGTGCAAGGCTCACCCAGTCCTGCTGCTTTGCTGAGACCTATGGGTAGACTCTTTACCAGGTAAGAGAGGCGTTAGAGACACAATTAGGGCTACATTTACAATATTAATTGATATTTATGCCGTCTGAACATGAATTGTTTCTTGCTGCTAAGACGTTCTGCTGGGAGTTTGGGCAAAGGCACTCTGCTGGATATTTGGAGCTGTATTTCTTTTCTTAAAAAAATACTTAGAATTCAATATGAATGCCTGGAGAGAGATTGGTATTAAGTTTGTGGTCTGTTTTATTGAAGGAGCTAATAGAGGCTGGCTAAATTAAACAAGAGAACAACACGTCTCCATTTGTGGAATTACAACTCTAAACATTAATTTGTTTACCAAGTTGGAAATCAAATAAAAGCATTCACAAAACTAAATGGCAGGGAGAACCAGTTTGTATAGCACCCAGGAATACAGATTTTATAGCACTGAAGTCGGTTGACAATGGAGTGGAGAAAACACTGGGTGGGTTGAGAATGCTTAGGTTTGAATCACATATTGACACCTAAACATCTTAATTTCCCTAGGCCTCAGTTTCCTTATCTTGAAAATGAGGTAGGGAAATGACATTTAACTCATAGGTTTGTTATAAGGCTTAGGTGAGAATATACAGTGCTTGGCTCAAGAAGCCTTAAGTGAATCTACATATTTTAGGACAATGAACTATTCCTAACCTACATCTGGTGGACTTTTAATTTTTTTTAAGACGACCTAACTGTCCCACATTTATTTTAAACTCACAGAGCTGAGCATGTAAGCTGGTAAATGACCGATGACTTTTATTAAGTAAGTAGTGTTCTTCCTAAAAGAGTTGTGTAATATTTAATATAAATGAATCTAAAGATAATATAACATCAACTAATAATTAAAATGCTTTAGCAGGGACAGAGAGATGGCTCAGGGAGTAAAAGCCCTTACCTCCAGGCCTGAAGACTGCCTTCAGAACTCACATATGCTTGGAAGAGAGAATTGATTCTCTGACCTTTGACCTCGTAGTGCATGTGGTGGCATGTGCACAGTCCCTGCATCACAAAAAAAACCCCAAAATAAACAAAACAAAAAGAAACAAATAAAAAAATGTTTGAAAAATTGCATTAGGGGAATTTCCTACATAAAGGCATTCTGTTCTTGCAAAGAGCCTTCTGGAAAGCAGAGAAACATCCTCTTAGATGTTTTGTGCTAAGCTAAACATTTGCACATTGGGATTAGCACTCCCACAGTGCTAGTGTTTGGTTTACTCCTTGTTCTGTGTGGCCTTATGAGGATTAGATGTATGTGTATAAAGACAACGTGGCTGTTAGGGACTCTTCTGTACAATTTGTTTTAAAATTATTTTTGAAGTCAAAATGCTACTTCAGAAAACAGTCCTAGAAGTTACTAAGGTAGAGTTTGACCCAGAGATGTTTGATCAACACACAGGAGTGTCCAGCTTCAGCCTTGTGGTCACCCGTCAAGATTTACCCTGCTAGTACCTCCGTTTCTCATCATGAATATTGAGATAGGGTTGGAGGTGGGTGAGCATTGTAGTAAATATCTAAGGCTCCTTCTAGGACTATAATTCTATCATGTAAGAAATATTCGTAAAAATGTCCAACTGTGCTGGTTGTGGTGATTTCCAGCTTTAATCCCAGCACTCAGGTTGCAGGAGCAGGTGGATCTCTGTGAATTCCAGACCGGCCTGGTCTATGTAGTGAGTTCTATTTAGGCCAGTCAGGGCGTATAGTGAGCCCTGTCTCCAACACAAAACAAAGAGAAAGAAATGCATCCATTAGACAGAATTAATGTCCCCCAAAGGTACCTGGTTCATTTAGGGCCAGGGTAAGGGAATAGGAAGTAAGCCTTCCTTTATTGGATACATATCCAGGAGTCCAGTCTGCAGCCAGTGATGCACACTGAAAGTTCACAGTGTGGACAGTCTGCGTTCTTTAATAGAGTCCTTCGCAAGATCCTTGCCTTACTCAAGTTGTTAATTGAAAAATTTACCTTTGAATAAACAATTTCATAAATTATTTTTTGAAAGATATATTATTTGTTTTGTATTTAAAAGATAACTTTTAATATAACTTCTTTTGTGATAGTGGGAATTGAACCACGGGCTGCATTGTCTATACCTGACAAGAACTCTCCCCCTGAGCTTTCTGGTCAGTGAGGATTCTGGTTTTAAATCTATCTTCTAGTGTGCTTGTTCTTTTCTTTTTGTGTATTTATTTATTTGGGTTTTTTTTTCTGTTGCCCAGACTGGCCTCAAACTCATAAACTGAGGTGATCCTCTGGGACTAGCCCTGACTTAAATCTGTATTTTTGCAAACCACTACTGTATTCACCTTCCCAAGTCTCAGTTTCACACTATGTAAAATCCTGTGTAGTCGCTGGCACTGGTGTGAACTGTGAGCATGGTGATTCAGGGGTAACTGCCAGGGAGGCGCAAGGGAGGCTAGCCTGCTGCTCGCCTGGGGGACAGCTCTGGGGTAGAGGGTTGCCACAGTGGATGCATATGGAGTATTCCTGAAAAGTAGAAACAGCTGACGGACAGAAGGCCGCAGCTAATGCAGGCCTGCTTAGGAATGAATTATTTACAGACACTCCCTCTAGCTGTGTGGCTTGCAGAAAGAAGAATGACTCATCGCGCAGTGGGAATTGAGTCCCGGGCTAGAATACGAAGGCCAATGGTGAAAATCACCTGTTGAGCTCAGCTCTCTTCAACTTCTTCATGTATTGTAACAAAGTGACTTATATTTTTTCTTGGCCTTAGTATGTAACGACTACCGTCCCTGGTGCTTGGCAAATACAGCATCATATCCTAAGAGAGCAAGTCAGGCATCGGTCTCGAGACCTGTCTGATTTCAGTGTTGTATCTCAGGATAAAACGTTATGAGAATTCTGTTCAACTCTACAAGTGGTTGGAGCGTGGTGCTCAAGTAGTCCCCGGTATTGGCTTGTTTGTCTGTGAAAAATGGCTACTGTTTTCTGATGGACGGGGTAGAGACCAGCCTGAGTGTCCATTAAAACTAAAATAAAAAGTAGTTGACTGCTCAGTTGCATAAAAGGAATCATTCCTACAGCTTAAGAGCCTTCTCCTGGTAGGAATTAACCTTGTAGCTCTGACCTCTAACTTCAAGGGGCCTGTAGAACCCTTTCCGTGTAAAGCTCAGCTTTGCCCCTATGTTTTAGAAGAACAACATCATCTCTCTGTCCGTTGGTTTTCTACTGAACAAAATGAGCAAGGATGATGTTGTGGTGGTTGAACCAGATCACTGAAACCTTTGTCTCACTGTCCTGGGATTCTGTGATCAGAGGAATATTTTCTTAAAGCCCAGACTCACCTCTGAGCTTCTTCTGCACTCCCCCGCAACCCTCATCCAGCTGAAAAACCATCCCACTCCACACAGTGTTCTGTTAGCAGATATAGATAGAACATGCCCTCCTCTTTTGTCTGCCTCAGTGTGCTTGCTGAAAGCACACCTACCCCTCCATTTCCTGGGAAATCTCCGCAAACCTGCAGCCCTGGACTACATAGTCGCTTCTGTGACATTCTTTGGATTGGGATCTTTCTGCCATGTGTTCAAACTACCTGTGGTACATATTTCTATTCAAGTAGTTTTTCCTTTCAAATTGGACTTTTGTGACAGGCTTTTTGCTCTATCCTCCCCTCCTCCAGATTTGAAGCAGACGAAGCAGGAGTCATCCGTGATGAGCTTTCAAAAGAAATATTTTTAGGAAGAAATGAGTACTTCTACACAAACTTTTGGGAAAAAAAAACTCCTTATAGTATCTACTATTAGATGTTCTGAGAGCCTGGGAATATTAAATGCTTTTTTGATTGATTTGTTAGATTACCAGTTACACTACCAGGCTTCAATTTTCTTAGCAGGTATAAACAGAACTCCATTTTAAATGGCATAATCATGCAGTCACATTTTGTTCTCTTGAAACATAACGTCTCACAGCAATAAAGCACACATACAATTTAAAGGGGGAGCAACAGCAAAACACAAACCATATTGCCCCCACCCCTACACCTCTCCCAAGGTAACTCCAGGCCCTAGAAGAGATAAAAGCAGGAGGGTGTGGATTCAAGACACACTACAGAGCAAGACCTTTTCCCAAACAAACACTGACTAAAAAGAATGATTTGAAAATGAATGAATGTCTCCTACTTATTCCTGGAAAGAACAACCTGATTATGCAGTTATCCCTTGTGTTTACTCTCTAACCCACAGCAATATCATCTCTTCTCTTGCTGTTCCACTGAAACTGTTAACGCAGAGGTCATGAGAGACCTAATTATCAGATGTAAAAGAATCGTCTCAGTCTTTGGGGAATAAAAAGCATGAGTTGTAGCAGACCCCAACTTAAATTTATTTCCATTTCCCAATTGGTAAGTCTTATGAATCTGGGTAAAAAGCATGGTATAATCCTCTCAGCATTCCAATGCAAGCAATGTTGATTCCTTACTTTGCTTGACTTCAAAGTCATGGCTCATTCTTGTGACTTTTTGTTGTTGCTGTTGCTTGTTTTGTTTTGTTTTTGCATTCTGTGTCTCTGAACACATCTGAACAGGTCCCATTTTCCTCACTCAGCTCCTCTCGTTCCCTCTGTTTTCCTGCCCTATTTCTGATCACCCATATTTTTACCTGAACTGTTTGCCATACAGAAATTTAATACCCAAAAACATTGATTAATTGATAGTCTCCTAAATGATGTTTCCTTTCTAATATGTATTTCAAAGTGCTGCCAGAGTTAATAGTCTTCCAAATACAGGTCAGTAGTAAGTCACTAATGCCATTATATCCACCGAAAATGAAAGAAAAAAATCACTAAAAATAAAAAGAAATCAAATAAAACCTATTTAACTTGTATCCTTTTGTTTAAAAGATGAAATCTAACATCAACATTCACCACAATGAATTTATCTTTCTTCATCTCCCCAGACACCTTTTATCTGTTCCAACCTGCACCCTTACTTTATAAAACTCCAGTTTTGCACCTCTGTGGCTTCTGTGTTTAAACGTTTACTATCTTATTTTTCTCTATTATTTCATTCTTGAGCCTTTTTGTTTTCAAGACAAAGTTGGCTCATAAGTTGCTAGCTCAAGTTGGCCTTGAGCTCAAAGCAACTCTTCCTCAGACTTGTGAGTGCTATGACGATAGGGGTTTGCCTTCATATCCTGAGTCTTAAATACCATTTCCTCCACGGGACCTGCGTGGACCACCTATTTCCCTCTTGTTAGAACATTCTCATCTTTCTACCCACATCTCATCTACATATGAGATACCGGGACTCGCTGAACAGTGTGCCCAGTGCGCGGACTGCACCGGATTTTTCTTGTTGGTCTCCAGCACTCAGCAAGGAGTTTACATGGTGCTCCGATTTCACAGTTCCTTGTAAACATAAACTGAATGGAAAATCAACATAAATAGTCCTTTTCCCAATAAAGGTACAAGAAATGCAATCAGACACTATGAAGGCCGGGGTAATAGAATACTTCTTAAGTGCCAGCCTCTGTTCTAAGTGCTTACTGTGGTTCTAGAGTTCCTCAGCATCCCAGGAGGAAGCTACTTGGGTGCACAGATTGGAATGGCCGCATCCAATGTGATAGTGGGCGACAGAAAGGGACATGAAGCTCTACTAGCATGAGTGTAGTCACTGCTCGGGGTGGGGGTGGGGTCTGTGTTGCTTCTGAGGAATGCAGCTGGGTTACCTAGAGCATGGCATGACCAGTCAAGGGTAAGATGGGGGTGACTTTAGGAAGTTGCTGCCAGCCTTGCCTTGCACAAGGATTGTCCTTGCAAGACTTAAGAGCCAAGAGGGGATGGCATTTGCCTGTACTTTGGTGTCACAGAGAAGGGCAGCCAAATGTTATGCAAAGTGTTCTCTGAAGAGCTATGAAACTGGAGGGCTTATCTGGTGGCTGCCCTTCTCCCAGGATGACCAGGTGACGTTAGAGATCACCCTTGCGCCTGTGAAGGCTGATAGAAGCAAGTCTCTGCCAAATTTGTGCACTGCCCAAGGCTGAGAGCACTCTCCAAGGCTCTGTTCTCTGGAAGAGACGCTCCATCAAGGCTCTTTTTCCTCCGGAGGAGTTGGATGTGCTGGTTGGTCAGCTATGTTTTCTTTAGATTGCATTTAGCTAGAGCTGGCTTCCTATTCTATCTTGCTTCCCAAGACAAACAGATTTAACATGGCTCTTTATGACTGTTAAACAAAAAAACAAAAAGTGTTTGTTTATTCATGTGTGTGTGTGTGTATGAATGCTTGCATATTTGTGGTCTACTTGGCTGTCAGAAGTCAGCTTGCAGGAGTAGGTTATCTCCTACCATGTAGGTCCCGGGGCTAGAACTCAGGAGGTCAGCTTTGCTGGCGTGCAACTTAACACACTTAGCCATCTCAGAAGCTCTCTTCTTAAGCTTCCTAAGTGGTTAGCTCCTCTAAGCAGTTGGGGGAGTGAAGAGGAAACTCAGAAAATAAAAGATATATAGAAAAGGCGGATTCAAGTGACTTTCTTCATTTGTTCTCTTATCCCATACTCTCTATGCCTTGTTCCCTGCCTCACTGTTACCCTAGTGACTGTCTCTGTGTTTCTAGTTTTCTGTGTAAGGTGGTAAAGCAGTTTGGGACGCAGTAAGGTCAGCAGTCAAAGTGTCTGCTGCCAAGAACAGTCATTTCAGACCAGTTTTTGTTTGGGGCATAAGCCAAATCATTTCAATCCATTAATTCCTGAGATAGGATCTTGCTATTTAGCTCAGACTGGACCTGCATTTTGAAGCCTCCTGTCTCAGCCTCCCTGGTGCTGAGATTACAGGAATGAGCCAAGTGCCTGCCAAATTGCTGTTGTTTTAAAGCAGAAAACCTGAGCCTTAGATCTGCACATTGGTAGGATGATGTGGGCCTTTAAAAGATAATCCCTTTTCTTCCACCGCCTCTATCTAGGCTCCAGTTACCTTTGAAAGGCCTAAAGAGAAAACCACTCCTAACTGGGCTTGGCCATGCATTCCAGTCGTTAACGAGTCTTAACCCTGGGCCCATGTTTGTCATTGAACGTGAGTTCCCCACACTGCCCTTTGCACAAAGTATTTCAGTGATAAAAAAGAGACTAGAGGGGAGTATCTGCCCATTCCTGTCGCAGCATCTGCTACCTTTCTGTCCCCACCTCCAGCTCTCCTGCAAACCACAAACTCCATTCACGGATTCTTAGTCGGCTCTTGCCCATGCACTTGGACAGATGCTGCGTGGCACACAGTCTCTGTCCATCGGGTTGGTGCATGACTGCACCTTTTCGCAGTGTGCTCATCTAGGTGTGTACTCAGGAGACATCTGTTCTCGAAGCTGTTAGTTAAGTTTTCCGGAGAATAGACTATGCCATTGCAGGTCTCCAGAAGTCGTAGACAGGTGCTGGGTGTCTTGTGTCGACAGGAAACGAGAGCCTGTACAGCTGAGAATAAACAACAGCCACTTGGTAACATGAGACCCATTCATTTAAACTTGGAGGCCTAGATGTGGGGTTGGAGGTTGGGGGTTGGGACATTCCGGACACCACCTGTCTGCAGCATCCCCCCACCAAACACACACACACACACACACACACACACACACACACACACACACACA
>LOJH01026228.1:0-10364 GCA_001685095.1 Ellobius talpinus
AGGGCATCAGGTTTGTCCATCCTGCCCTTAAGGGCATCAGGTTTGTCCATCCTGCCCTTAAGGGCAACAGGTTGTCCACACATTCAGTAAACAGCACCCAGCCAGACTCCCATACTAAAGCTAAATCAGTAAATTAACTGAGGGCAAGTACTGGGCTCAGGCTGGTGAAAGTTAGCACTGGCACAATTGAGTAATATCAAACAGAACTGGAAGCCAAAGCTCGGCTCCCCTCAATTATGGTTCCCAGGAAAACATGAACAAAAAGCTTGCTTTGCCTACACGTCGGGGAGGTAACACAAGTTTTAAATAACTTTTTAAAAGTAAAAAAAAAAAACTTGAAAAAAAAACAAAAACTAAATGCTACACTATGCTGTCAAATTATCTAACCACGGGCTGCCACGGAACACAGCGTCAACAATCAGACTCCCTATGTTCTCAAAGTCTACCCTAAACTCAGAGAGCCTTTTGTGTAGCCCACTCGGCAAAATTAGTCTACAACGGGGACAGAAATATCAGCACGCAGGCAGTATTCATAAATTTCAATATAAATTTGGATTTTTGTCTCTTTCAAAATATATTTTAGATTTTTAAATTTTTATACGTACAAGTGTTCTACAAGGGTGGCTGGTACCTGCAGAGGTCACAAGAGTGTTGATTCCTGGACCTGGAGTTACTAATGGTTTGAGCCCCATGTGGGTGCCAGGTCCTCACTTGTAACCACTGAGCCATCTGTCCAGTCCCCTGGATTTTTGTCTCTGTGATCCAGGACTTAGTGTAGCCTGTTTAGCATTTGCACATTTGGTTCCAGGGTTTATAGCTACAACAACTTAAATGCCAGGCATAGACACACATTTTTAGCTGTTTTCCCAACTCTAAATTAGGTAAAATATATAGATGCTCAGGGGTCAAGAGCCCACAATTAGAATCTACTTTGCCTTCACTGTAATTTTGAGGCAGCCAAGCCTGTCAGAAAAAGCACTTGTGAAGCCAATGAGGTATGTAAGTTTAAAACACGCTTCCTGCCATGCCGAGTATAAATACATAGAACCAATTAAACACTGTTAAGTGCTTGATAAATGCAAGATGCAAGAATTTACACCTAAAGACACTACTACTAGAATATGGGATCATAAAAGAAGGCGGGAAGAGAAGGAGGCGTCGGATGGGGGTGGGCAACAAAAGGCGATATCTCAGTATTGAAATTAAAAATTCTTTAAATACAGCTCCTAAACCCCACTTCTTTAAATGTCATTATTTCTAGAGTGATGGGCTCACGAAACAGGCGTGAGAACCTACAAGAGCAACTGAAAGGTCATTATCATCTAAAGACGCCTAGACGCGGACACTGTAGAGATCCAGAAGAATTGACATTTGTAATAGCAGGGCTTCTCGAAGTTAGAGGAAGAAGGCAAGAATTACCATCCTTGTTAGAAACAGGGGCAAAGCAAATGTGCTTAGTGTTTCCTGATATCTCAGCATCAGCACCACAAGGCCAGCTTCCATGATGGCTTGTCAGCATCTTCAAGCGAGAACCATTTGGAAAAGGCCTTCTTTCCTATACATTTAGTCTCAAATGTGGTTTAGTTATAATGTTGAACCAATCAGTGAGTCAGGCAGAACACCATGATGGGAGCCCCTGCAATAAGTTTCTTACTCAGGAGCTGAAACGGGAGTTCCAGCTGACAGTCCTTAAGCCCTCTGCAAGGGAAGTAAAATACAGGATCACCTTTCCTAAGCAAGTAGTTGAAATCTTATAGCACCCCCAGGATGTTAACCTGACTACTGTCCCTATTTTACAGAAAGCAATACCGAGGTGGCCAAGAATATACCCCCAAGCCTGTAAGCTAACGTAAGGGAAGGATCAGGGTTTGAACTTAAGGACTTCCTGGCTGCTTGCGCTCCCTAACCCTTATGTCTACTTCCCTGGGAGTCATCACTATGTAACAGAGGGTCACAGCGGAAAACGTCCATGTGGCAATTCTAAAGCTACACAATATTCCTACCTCTACTGAACACACCGTGTTAGTGATGTGTGCACACGCAGGAGCTGTTGGCAGGGTTGCAGCGGTTTCCTTCACTAACCGAAGGGACAGTTGGCAGGTATGGCGCTGCAATTAATACAGATAAACCATCAATAGCCTATCCGCCTTTTGATTTTTAAATAAACAAAGGCCGAATGCTGCAATTAAGATCAGAAGTGCCTCAGAAGGCCATATGGCCAGAGGAAAGCAGAATGAAGCTGCCACCAGCAAGAACGGGGGAATTTTGTTATTCCTAAGGTGGAAGAATGATTCTTAACAAATGTTTCCCCCTTGATGCCTGAAGTGATCTCCCTGCAGAAAGGATGGCTGAGAATCAAATTAAAAAAGAAGAACCTGTGACCCAGGGTCAGGAGCAGCCTGAGAAGGCAATGACTGTAAGAAATACCACATGTAACCTGTAGGGGGCGCAGCGTGGCATGTCCTGCCTAAGAAGACCTTGCCCGGCCTTTCTGATGGGGGGTGGGGTTAGGGGACAATTCAAACCTACAAATGCTGGGGCAGTCAGCATAGTGGCTGGGCACACTGATGCCTGGGGGTCCCCAGAGTCTACTCCTTAATACGTGGAAAACAATGACATCTCTATACCTACAATGGCTTCAGTGTGAGCCCCTCCACCCACAATGGCCCCATTCAATCCCCCACCATGAGCAATTGCCCCAAGTTTAACAGCCTGTGTTAGGGGGGCACCGGGCACAAAAGGAGGTGTTTCCAGGTTCAGTGAACATTTTACATCCATTCATCAGGGAAGGGACAAAAGCGATTCCCCACTTCACCTCAGTCAGGGCATCTATCCCGCCAAAGAGCAACCTTTTCGTGATGGGGGCAGGGAACGCGCTGTTTAAGGATGGCTGTGCAAACATGCTTCTGGATTATTTTTGCCTCCAACTAAAGACATCTGCATAAAAATGGGAATCTTTTGTCCCATAAGAAGGACCAAGAGGGACCTTTTGGGGAGAGGAAGGAGAAAAGGAGTAAAAGGCACCCAAATAAAGACAGAGAAGGTTGGAGACCGGAGGCTAAATTACACTGTGGAATCTTTTATTGGGAAAGTGGGCCACATTTTTTTTACTTTACATTTTTATTGGGGTTCGCTGCGACTTTTATTACGGAATCTGGTGTTGACTTTGTATGCTGGTTTAATTACTGAGGACCCTGCCAGCCACACTTGGCCAACACAGGCTCCTATAGGAAGCATTTCCCAGGACCTGAAAGCCCGACTCTCCTTCCTAATCGCAAACGGAATACCTTGGTGTCTTGACTCCATCAGTCAACAGTCAGCGCTGTACTCTTTGATTAATGAGGCCTCAACTTAGCCGGCTACTTAAGTCACTTTGGGGACAGCCATAGCGCTACAAAGTGCTAATATTTGAAACAGCATAAGCCATCCTTCACTCTCAGAGCGACACCCACCCACCCCTTTAGCCTGCCAAGCTGGTTCGCTCATAGGACTCAGTCTGCACCCAACCAACTCTTCAAGCTCTGGCAAGCAGGGCCCAGCTGACATTCTGGGCCCAGGGAACATTACGTAATGAGGGCTTCACTCTCTTCACGGGCTACCAGTCAAAACAAACTTTCTGAACTCAACCCAGGGCATCAGCTTGCTTCCTGGTTACACGCCACAAGACTCTAACAGCAGAATGGTGTTCTCAGCAAAGCTGGAAACATCGCACTTGTTCGACAGCATCTCTCACTTTGTCAACAGCATCACGGTTACCTTGGTGATCTCCATCCTACTTCCTATACGTAATGCAGGGATGAAAGCTGTTTTCAGAGGGTCTCTTCCACATTCCTGAGCTGGTTATAAAATCCCAGAAAGCAACACCCTAGAAGAATTCCCAAGCACCAGTCCTTGGGGAAAGAAGGTAGCACAAGCACACAAATATACATCTCTCTTATAAATGGTTAAGATGTGGTCTGTAGCCTCAAAGTCATAGCATTGCTCCCGCCTCAGCCTCCAGAATGCTGGTGGGAGACACTGTGTGACTTGTCTTGCTAAGTGCTGCTAAAAGACTCATCATTGCTTGCAGGACTCCTAGTATTCCTTATGCATAAGTTCTAGGCCCCTGCTTCCTAGCTGTCTCTCAGCAGAGATGACTGCATTCAACCCTCATCACCACTGCGAGCCTCCCGACGAGCCCAGCAGCATCCAGGGTAAGAGAAAAGTCATGATTTCAAGAGGGAAATAAGTGAACTCCTGGTGGACACTCTGGGTCCCACACACCTGTCCAAGGAGCTTCAACTTTGGCACAGGACATCAGTGCTGCTGAACAGGGTACACCTCTGTCATCAGTCAGGAGTGGCAGGATGGGAAGGGAAAACCATGAGGGCCGATTTCTGTCCTGGGCTCCTTTATGGCCTGGCAATGTGGCTTTGGAGTTTTACAGAGGCCTTCTGTACCTGGGCCTCAGTTTCCAAAGTGCAGGGAGTGGCGAGACAGTAGGTGGGTATTGTTAATCTCCTCTGAACAATTCCGGGGTTCTGCAGCAGACTTCTTCCAACCCACCAGCTACTGTGAACAAATTAAAGCTACTCTGGCTGGGGTTAGTTACTCAAGAGCCTGTACTGTGTGCTTTTGTATTTTTAGGGCACTCTGATAAGACCATTTCCTTGTCTGAGTTATTCTATTGCCTTTCCCTGGGAGTCCAGACCCGACAAATCTCGAAGCCCACTTGCGCATAAACCTAACCTGTTAGGTGACATTCAGTTTACCATCATCTCGTTGCCATCTGTTTACACGCAGGAAGGACAGGCCCATCATCTCCCTAAAGGATCTTTAGTCCTGGAGACAACCTTTTTAAGTGAATGAGGACGGCCATTACCAAACCTATGAGTAAAATCTCAGGCAGCTCGCCCTCATCTGAACAGGTCCTTCTTACGTCACTTCTGCTTTCTAAAAGTGTCTGAGGCCCGACTGCTCAGAAGCTTAGGCCGGTCACCACCCAGTGGGTCTGTTTCTAACAGGCAGGTATGCATCCTGGATCAATGTGGGCTAAGAGGGGAGGAGCAAAGGTTTGGTGCTAAAGAGAGGCAAGGATGGAAATGCAGCCCCAAACTACGAGACTGAGGAGGTGGCTCAGCAAGACTTGGGCAAAAAGAGCCACAGTCATTGCAGGAGTGTAGAGTTGGAGAAGCCGAGAAGCGGACTTCATGGTATCCAGGCTCAGTTCAGAACCACAGCTCTGACAATTCCAGAAGCTTCAGAAGTGAATTTGTCCACTCATTTCAAAGCAGCTTTCCCTGACAGCTTCACAAGAGAGGCTATTCACACCGAGTCTGTTCACACTGAGGAGACCATTCACACAGGTAAAGGCTCTGACTACAGATAGAGCTCAAGACTCCTAGAAGCTGACGGAGGAATTTGTTCTGGTGATCAATCACCTCAGAGAGGAACAGGCCTCAGTGTGAGCTAACTAACTACTAACTACTCAGCCCATGACTTTGAGCTGGAAGCAGAAAGGTCCCTTCTGATCCCATCCCTTCTCTTCAGGATAGACTGGTACCAGCACTGGAGGACCTCTTGTGAACTGGAGTCCAGTTCTCCCGGGGCTACAATCCCTGTCACAGACACATGCCCGCACTGGGGAAGAGGTTCAGTCTAGACAAGCAGGATTTGAAGATCTACGGGTGCCCTTTGTCCCCATGTGCCCCATACCTTCCAATGTGTCTTTATTCCTCATCTACCAAGTTCAAACAGTACTGTTCTGTGTGCCTAAGAATCTGGTCAGGGAACCAGGCCCCGTCAGCCGGAAGGGTAGAATAGGATCACCCAAGGTTACAAACCATATAGGCGGATGCCTAAACTCTGGCAGCAGCCAGGAAAGAAGCCAGGTATTGCCAAGACGCTCCAGACCAAGTTTAACAGGGACTTTGGCATGTGTGTTTGTAAATCATCTGCAAGACCATCAGGGAGCTTTGTCCTTTAACCTACAATTATAGGGTCAGTATGTAACATGAAGGAACACAACACCCTCTGAGGGGGGAAAAATCAGTGACCTAAAAGGAAACAGAACCGAGAGGCTGGGAGATGGAGTGAATGGTGTCTAAGACCTCCCCCCCGCACCCCACCACCACACCCCTGTTTCTAGATACCCTCCCTAGTATCCAGATGAAAACTATTAAGTTCAGGCATTGCTCCACAAGGGACCTTGGCCTCTGGCTATGAGAAGAATAGCATCAAAAAATTGCTTGCCAACAAAGCATAAACTTAAACAAGTCAGGATGGCAGGAGGAGGCCACCCCACAGGAGTCGTCCCAGATGGAAATCAAAGCAATGTGGCTCAGAGTGCCACAGGGGCCCAGCTCCCTCAAGTGAGATGTCCCTCCACTCCCTGCAGCAAGTCCTCCATCCCCCAGGAGGATGAGGAAGTCAGTCATCCCTCTGCCCATGTGACCACTTAGAGGGACAGAAGGAAGCATGGGCAAAGGGTATCTGGTGAATGGCATGTCTGACTTGTCAGAGAGACTCAGCTCAGATTCTGGCCACTGTCAGCCCTAACAAGGGTGAGCGAATGGAGCCGTAAATGTTCACAGACCCTGGGCTGCTTTACGAGCAATGGTGGTGACCATACAAGCACAACACTAAGGAACCTGCCTCAGTGATTCGGTCCATACAATGGGACACGGTGTGGCCATGCCAAGACGACCTCCTCCTCTTCCCTCTCCTCATGGGCCACCACCATGAGCACTGGAGCACAGCCCTATGAGGACCACACAGTGTGCAAATATGGGCTTTGCGCTCTCAATGCTCACACCCATAGAGAAGACATACCATTAATAAGTACAGAAAAATGTGGGTTTCCTCCCAGAGTCAGCTTGGGTATTAGACTCCCTTCCTTCAAAAGCCATGGACCTCAACAGGCAACAAAGGAGCCAGAGACTGAGGACCCCCCACACCTGGCAGTCAAGTGTCCAATGCTCTCTCTCAAAAATACTTTCAGCCTTCCACCAAGTGGCCTTATTTTTTTCCCCTTTCTCTCTTAATTTGTGGGGAGCTAAGCAATTTTTTTTACTGTGGGTGGTAACAAGAGTCAAACTGTTTCTAATTATTTAAAAAACAAAACCACACACACAAAACAAAACAAAACTCTATGCTGCCAATTGCTGAGAGACTCGGAACAACTTCCGGCTCGGAGACTGTTCTCCCAACCTCCTGTCCCAACCATCCTCAGCCAGAGGGTCTGGAGAGCATGTGCGGCTCAGCTTATAGCTTCCATGTCACAGGGCAGAGGGTCCTGACAGAGGGAGGTGGGCACCCTGTCTTAGAAAACATCTGAAGCCCCAGGCTTTGAATCCCCAGGTCCCAATTACTCTCAGCAGAACAGGGGATGAATCATTTAAAAAATAAAATAAAAACTGTGTTAGTTTCCTTCTTGTTAAAGTAAACAGCTGCTACTGACTGGGAGGACTGAGTGAGAATTATACAGAAACAGACTTTAAACAAAGCCTGGGATATAGAATAAGCGTGCAGTAAATGTTAGTCATTACTTTATTTATACACAAAGTTAGAAGAGAAAATTTGTGCCCTGGGGGAGCTAGAAAGGGGAAGCAAGAATATGTGTGAATAGAGCAATGTCTACAGGGCAGCTGTTTGCGGATTTTTAAGAGGTAGGATCTTGTTATGTTCCCCGTGCTGGCTTTGAACTCTGAGAATTCAAGTGGTCCTTCCAATCTGAGCCTCCAAGGAGCTGGGACTACAGTCACATGCCACCCACCTCCAGATGGAAGATGTCATAGGGAGTATTGATATCAAACCCTACCAGGGCCTACAAGGGATGGGAACCAATTAAAGGATGCAGACTTATGTCAATTTCCACATACATCACCTGCTAACTCAACTCTCTTGACAAATGAAGGCAGGAACAGGAAATTCCCCAGGTTCTATAAGGTAAACTTGGTCACTCCGTCAGTTCTTGGCAAGGTTAAGGTTAACTCAGAGTCCCGACCCATGTTCTCAATTCCCCGTAAAATAGATCGACCTTCTCCCCCTCTCCCCAGCCAGCCACAGCCAGGGACCAACACCACATAAGGCTCTCTTATTAAGGGTGCCCTTTCACAAGGGCCTGCATGAATTATAACCTTATTGGAGTAGGCGGGGTGGCACACACCTGTGCTCCCAGCATTCAGGAGCTGAGGCTGGGGGATCTTAAATGTGAAGTCAACCTAACCAACATAACTTGCATAAAACTTCAGGTCTTTAGTACTAAATTCAAATAACACGCAGCTGCTTTTAATGGGAAGAAAATCCACTAAGAAAATATCCAACTCAAAGAGTCAAGAAGAAGAAAGGAAGGGGAGAAGGCAGGGCTCTCTTTCTTGAGAGCAATGGCCGACCTGGAGCTGGGGTTTCTATTCCACATTCCCCAGAAACCCAGTAGAGCCTCCACTGACCACGTCCACTTGTGGCTCACTTGTCAATCACAGCCAGAGGGTGACAGCGGTTTCAGCTGCGGCCGGTCATTTTTGTTAACGGAATTCGAAGCTTGCAACTGGGAGGATGAGAGTATCTTTTGCTGCATTTTTCTAAAGCAAATATTTAGTGCTTTTATCTTTCTGTGCCCTGACATGTGATCTGTCATCCAAATGGAGGGGGAGGTGGCACTTCTCATGTGGGTGTTTACAGAAATGACATCACATTTCCAAAACCCTGAGGTCAGTCAGACAAATGGCAACCTCCTCAGAGCACATCTGGTTATTTTGTGCTCCACTTTCCACAGACAGGTGAGAACCAAAACAGAACAGAACGCCACACCTGGTTCCTTACAGTGCCCACATCAACCCGGGCTGCTGGGTTTGGCCCTTGCCAGGCAACCATTTGTTTTGTTTTGTGATTTATTTTAAATGGTGTTCATTCTCCCTTCTGAAAGGAACCCCCCATCCCCAGCAACCTGCTGCCTTTCTTTGCTCATCAGTACCCATCCTTCGCAATGACTGGAACTCATGAGAGCTTTGAGACCTTTGCATGCTCCGGGAGATTGCAGGCTGGCGTGCGAAAGCCTAGCGGCGTGTACTGAAGATGATTAGTGCATCTTTCCCTGCTTCTAAAGGGATTTTTAGAAACGGAAAAGCTACAACTTGTTCAGGACGCCCTCCTTCTCCTCCCCTCCAGTTTCTGCTTCCTGCCTGGGTCTCCGCTCATACTTCTCATTTGGCTGCAATGGTGGGTCTCCAAGTAATTACAAAGCAGGCATTAGATTGCACAAGCATGCACATGTGTACGGCTGCTCTCACCTTCCCTAGCCAAATGCAGCGTCTTTGGTTCACTCAAGTGTAACATCCCGAGCCAATGACTTTTCAGGTCACCTCTCATCATTTCCCAAGAGGACAGGGGCATGGATAGACTCCCTTCCATCTGCTTCCCCCTTAGAAAGCACAACCTCGAAACCGCTGGGGAAACAACAGCTAAGTCTCCCCAGGCATGGACTGGCTTGTTGGAGAACCTGGGGCTCCCAACTCTTCCCTTCTTCCTGGCCATCTATCCTGGCATGGGCAAATCACAGATAATTCAACAGAAAGTATCCCAAAGCCCCTTTCATTTCACCCTGCTGCCTCTTGTGGATAGTAACAATATGTCGCCGTAACTAATGCCACCATTAGCATCAGCCTGAGTTCTCCTAAGTCCATAAGGTGGCCCAAGGCACTCTAGTGTGCAGGTCGGAACATCTCCCAGGGAAAGGCAGTAACGGCCAGTGGGAGATGAGCTGATAACTAAGAAGCCAAAAGGCAAAGCAAGTGTACCCTCTGTGTGGCCAAGAAGGCCTAGAGAAGAGGAGGAGAAGAAACTGACATCAAGAGCTACAAATATATCAATATCAAGTCAGCGCTCCTTCGAAACAAAAGCACGGACTGGGGTACAGCTCAGCAGGAAAAGCCCTGCAAGTATTATGACCCGGGCTTGAGCCCCAGAACTTACACAGAAAAGCCAAGCATGAGGGTGTGTGCTTGTGATCCTAATGAAGGTAAGCACAGGAGAGTCCTGGGAATTGCTGGCCAGCCAGTCTCACTCAGTAGTTCCAGGCCAGAAAGTGCTGATGTCTTAAACAGAAAAGGGGAGGGGAGTGACACCCAATATTGTCTTGTGAACTCCACATGCAAGAGAACACACACACATATAAGTACACACACACACACACACAAAACATCTTAATAGCAAAGCCCACAGCTCCTGTGCCCATAGAAGACTGTCTAAAATGAATAAAAGGTCACTGTCTGTATTATACTGGTCATGTTCTGGGAGCAGTAATAGGAACATACATGAAAGCTCACAGCTGGAGACAGGAAGGAAGGAAGGAAGGAAGGAAGGAAGGAAGGAAGGAAGGAGGAAGG
>LOJH01026230.1:0-18072 GCA_001685095.1 Ellobius talpinus
GATTAATTTTAAGTTATACACAATTTTAGATATCATACAAAATAATGTGTTTCATTATGCCATTTTCAGACATCTTTACTATTGTACCTTGTTAATATTTACACTATTATTTTATTAACATTTCTATTCTCACCTCATTGGCTTCCCATTCTTCTCTCAGATATTCCCCATTATGCTGTCATGACACAAATGTTCATGTATGTACATATATACTATATCCTTATATGTGATATGTATCATACATATGAAAAAGTGTGAAAATTCTCATTCTCACTACTCCATTACATCTTTCTTACTTCTCTTATGCTCTCCTGACAGTGAGAGGTCAGGAGTGACGTGACAGTGGCAGGTAATACAGACACAGAACTTTCAGGAAATTATCATTTCCAATGGTATGTGGCTTCTAAGATCAAGGTAGACATTTTCATATGGACAACTGGCAGAAGAATTGTGCATACAAATTGTATTTCCTATACCCTTTCCATGGCCAGATTACTGTCACACGCCACATCTAAATCAGCTGCTGAACAATCTAGTGAGGTTTGGTCCCCCTCTCTCTCTCACTCGCTCCTGTTCTCTCCCTCCTCTCTCTGCTCTCTCTCTTCTTTCTCTCTCCCTCTCACTCGCTCCCTCCTTTCTGCTATCAACACTCAATAACTCACAAAATGCACGTTTTCTAATATGAGATAATAAAATCTTTCCTTAGCATCTTTTGAATGTCACAATTTAGGCTACAGCACAATCTAGCAATTAGATTTTCGTAATAGCATCTCTACATTAGCTCAATACACATTTTCTCCGGCAACAGTTCTTATCATGACATGACTCTTAAGGCACACATACATGAATGGATGT
Organism: Ellobius talpinus; assembly: GCA_001685095.1. Taxonomy (NCBI): domain Eukaryota; kingdom Metazoa; phylum Chordata; class Mammalia; order Rodentia; family Cricetidae; genus Ellobius; species Ellobius talpinus. The sequence goes on from LOJH01026230.1 coordinate 856, forward strand.
TACAACTTTAAATGAATCCACAGGAAAAATAATAGAAGAGAACTCTATCTTTTTCACATCACACATAGTCATTCTACACACAGGAGTAACCCAAGAACACTGGTTGGGATACCGTAAAAGCATGAGGACAATTCATTTATTTGACTATCCAAAGTGAAAGTGATGTGAGATCTGCACAGGAATTAGGGAGATAATGCTTTAACCCTGAGAAACAGGACACTTCTAGGGAGAGACCCTGAATCATAGGACTGATCTCTAAGAATAGAAACAACACTTAGAAGAATTCTTATGTCCAGCCATTATGGTTTCTATGTAAGATGCTAGGGGATATGCATGTTACTCCAGCTGTGCGGAAGCAGTTTTCAGCATGAGACTCAGAGGGCGTCCTATTCACCTAGACTAGCAGGAGTACAAACATGAGAGAGACGCTCCAACAGTATTATCAATAAATTATCAATAAATTCCCTCAAAGACCTGAGAGGTAGGTGCAGACCTAGGCTTGTTATATGCACAGACGCATTGGTTTCATGCAGTAACAGAGACCAGGAAGTGTCCCTTAATTATCGGAAATTAGGAGGGTGCAATTACTTTAATTACCAGGAAGATCAGAGGGCAGCCAGAAGGATTTGTCCCATAGGAAATTACAGTGGTGTTTATGGAGCATGCCATCTTTGGGGAAAATGATTTGGGAACCAGCAAGCATGCTGCTTAATGTCTTTAACCCAAGAATAAAGGGGAAGTAGTCTAAGGATGTTCAAACCAAGAAAATGTTAATAATTCCTCCATAGATATTCCTCCATTTCTGAATGGAAACCATTTTTTCCCCAGATTTAGAACCCACTGACTAAAATGGATGCTAATTCCGTAGGAAGAGATATCATGTTTTTGGTCAGTGTGGTAGAATATTCTCACATTCTTCCCACAAAATGATCTATAAGCTATTTAGTGGATGTTCTTTTTGCAGAATCTAGCTTGCTGTGATACTCTGATGTCTTGAGGGCTGCCAGGCAGCATCACCTCCACTCTCTCAGACCCTGTTTATCTCCTGCTCCAGTTACTAATGTTTCCTTCATGAACTGTGGATGGAGTGATTTTTATTATTTGTTTGACTTTAATATTTGAAAAGCAATTCACATGAAGATCTCCTGGGTTCATACAAGATGCTTTCCTCTTTTTTTTCTTTTATTGAAAATAGATTTTTTTGTTCATACAGTCCTTGGATTACATTTTCCCCTTCCTCAACTCCTCCAAGGCCCACCCCACCTCCTGTCACGTCTGAATCCACAGTGCTCTGTCTCTTATTAACAAGGCCCATCCCACCTCCTATCACATCTGAATCCACAGTGCTCTGTCTCTTGTTACCAAAAAACAAAACAAACAAACAAAAAACCCAAAACAGGCATCTAAAGAATAATAATAAAACAAAATAAGCTAAAATAAAAATAAACCAAAATAGAACAAAACAAGCAAAAAACAAGACAAAAATCCAAAGTAATAGAATAAGAAACAATTATAGACTCAGAAACACAATGTGCGCACACACACAGGAATCCCATAAAAACACAAAACCAGAAGATGTAAATTAAGTAAGAACCTATAAAGTTAAAAAAATCCCTGAAAAACAATATGGGAGGAAAACTTCCAAAGATGGCATTGTGTTTGTTTGGTGTTGACCATCTACTGCTAGGGACAGGGCCTACTCCTAAGAGTGGTATATATCCCAAGTGAGACTATGTTGTAAAGAACTAATTTTCATTTATAGTAATTAGTTGAAAATAGTTTCTGTGTTAGGGATGGGGAGCTCTGGTGGTTTGAAATGGCCCTAAAAGGGAATGGCAGTACTGGAAGGTGTGACCTTGTTGGAGTAGGTGTGGCCTTCGTTGGATGAAATGTGTCACTGTATGGGTAAGCTTTGTGGTCTCCTATGCTCAAGCTATACCCAGTGAGATGGATCACTTCCTGTTGCCTGTGAGTCAAGATGTAGGACAAGACTTGGCTACTTCTCTAGCACCATGTCTGCCTGCACACCACCGGGTTGCACCATTATGATAATGAACTAAACCTCTGAAAATGTCAGCCACCCAAATAAATGTTTTTCCTTTATAAGAGTTGCCATGGTTGTGGTGTTTCTTCACAGCAATAGAAATCCCAACTCAGACAGAAGTTGATGCTAGGATTGGGGTATTATGGTGAGAGGCCAGACTGTGCTGATGTTTGAAGGAATAAGGACCATGGGACTGTGGATTCAAAAAGTAATTAAATGTTTAAGTGCTGGTTAATGGACCATACTAGTAGGAGAATGGAAGACAATGGTGCTGAGTGTAGTGTGATGAATTGTGCATGCCTGAATCAAGAGGTTTCATAGGACAAGAATGTTAATAAGTTGCCTAAGGACTCATCTTGTGATATTTTGGTGAAGAATGTGGTTGCTTTTTGCCCTTTGTCATAAGAGTCTGCCTGAAGTGAAGGTGAAGAGATTTGAATTAATGCTATTGGCAAAGAGACTCTCAAAACAGTGTAGTATAGGCTCTATCATGTGGTTACTAGTGTTCATGCTTATAAAGATTAGTAATGAAAAGGAGTAAGTTAAGCAAAGAAAAATTAAAAAAAATGTAAAATTTGAGAAGAAAAGTAACAGCAGGAAGTAGAATGAACTAAGTCCTGTGTTCAAGGATAAGAAATGGAATAAAGGGGGTGGTGATCTCAGGGCAAGATCCCACTCAACTTCTAAGTTTCCAAATTAAAGTTTAGAGCTGGGTGTGGTAGTGCATTCCTTTAACCTAGCCCTCCAGAGGCAGAGGATGGTGGACACTTGAGTTTGAGGCCGGCCTTGACTAAAGAGAAAGTTCAAGGACAGCCACGCTTAGGGAGTGAAGGTTGTTGGGGCCCACAAGACTATACAGTGAATGCACAACTGACAGACCAATAGACAGATCTATGAGAAGTGCATACATACACGTCCACATGGAATGACCCATTTTGCAGAGCTGCTGGAACACTTGTCTCTTGGAAAAGTCACTATCATATCTGTGGAAACCTTGTGAAGCCATGATTCTCCCTTTGAAATGGGATTTGTTCCCAAAGCACCTCATCAGTGTGACTTCTGCTTGGGCAACAGAATGACTTTGCTCCATTCCCCCAACACCTTGAGGCCTGGGAGCACTGGCAGTCACTCTTTGTTCTAACAGTCAGATTTACATAGAGTCAATCCCACAGCAGACCCTGTAGAAATTTCTATAGAAGACAGGCCTTGAGCAGGAAGGCAGCATGCCCCACCTTTGCTAACAAACAAATACTGGGCGTCCCCAAATCTGATTATCATAAAAGAGATTAGATGAGGAGAAAGGGTGCATCCAGGACTCAGGGATGTTTAGTAACTTTATCTAAAGATTTGGAATATCAGATACTTCCCCTTGATTGCTGGCTCTTTCCTGAGTTGGGTCACCTGTTCCAGAGTTTGTCAGGTTTTACCTGCCCCATTCTATGATTTTTGATATGCATATTATCATTGTCCTTGCCTATGGAATTTTCTAACTACCTCTGTAAAAACTAGAAACTTCTTGGAGATCACCCCTTACTCTTACGCTTCTCTCCTCACTACTATTTCTTCCCCTTACTCTCCTCTCTTCTCCTTATTCTTCCCCTTACTCTTCTTCTTCCTCTCCTTTGTGCTCTCTTCACTTCATTTTTTCCTCTTACTTGAAAAATAAAGATGATGTAGAGGTAATGTACTTGCATTAATTTTTTACCCTCAGATCCTCGCCTGCCATAGACATCCAATTCTGAGCCCTGAGGGGGTGCTGAGGCTGGTACTCAAGGTATGCTATAGAAGGTAACGATTGATAATAGAAATTTGGTAAAGATGTAATATAAACAACCCTAATTAAATGTTTTTTCCTTTATAAACATTGCCATGGTAGTGGTGTCTCTTAACAGCAATAGAAGCCCTAACTATGACAGGGGCTTTTGTCTCCTTCCCCTCTCAGCTCCAGAAAACCCCATCTGGGGAAGATCTGTGTAGGTACTGTGCATGCTGCCTCAGTTTCTGTTCATATCTGCATAGGTCCTGCTGTGTTTATGGAGCCTTGTTTCCTTGGTATATTCCATACTCTCTGGTTCTTACTATATTTCTGCCTCCTCTTGCATAGCCTTGAGAGGGAGGAATTGCTGGAGAGTTCCCATTTAGGACTGAGTGTTCCAAAGTCTCTAACTCTACACATTGTCTGGCTCAGTATCTCTGTGTTTGTTCTCATTTGCTGCAGAAAGAAATTTCTCTGATGATGATGATTGAGCAAGTTACTGATCGATGAGTATAGCAGAATGATGTTTGGAGTCATTTTATGGCTACATTCCTTTAGCAGAATAGTAGCATTTGGTTTTCCCTGAGTTCTCTGGTCTATCTGGTCTCAGGTGCTTGGCCATCTGAGGAGTGTTGCAGTAGGGTTTCGTCTTATGGAGTGGGATATTGGTTGGTTAGTTTCACAAGCTTTTGGCCACTCTTGCATTAGCACATCTTGCAAGCAGGTCATCATTGAAGATTTTAGAATTTGTAGTTGGTTTAGTGTTTGTGTTTACCCTTTCCTAGCATTCAGAGCCCCTTCCTGAGCCAAGAACACTAAACCATAAGGGTGAAGGCGCTATCTAATTAGGCACCAGGTTGACTCCTCTGTGTTCAGGTAGTTGTATAGGTGCTATCTTCAGCTTTAGGGTCTTACTTCACAGAGGACAACCAATAGCCTTGGCAACTGCCTGAGTTCTTTGGGGATTCCCACATTGCCCTGTTGGCCAACAATTCTATTAAATGTAACCCATTCCCAGCATTAGAAGCTTCACTTGATGACCAGAGATGGTCTACGATGTCAATTTCGATTAGATTACTTTCCTACCTGTATATATTTTAGGATGCTTCTACTGTATTAGGTTTCCATATGGCCTCTCAAATGGCCCTTAGTTTTAGTTTTCCCTCCCTGTATTCCTTCCCTTTGTCCCCTATTCCCTCCCCACCCCAACTGATCCTTCCATTTCTCTCTCCCCTTTGTCCATTCATAACTACTTATTCTATTTTCTCTTCCTAGAGAAAGCTATCCCTTCCCCCTATACCCTCACTCTATACCTGATCTCTATGGTTATACAGACTAGATTGCTTGTTGACTTAACAGCTAACATCCACATGTAAGTGATACCATACCATATTTGTCTTTCTGGGTCTGGGTTACTGTAGCATGATTAATAAAAACCCAAAGACAGATATTGGGTTTCAACCTGAATTTCAGAAAGGCAAAACAGTTAGCCACTGGCTGTTACCTCTACCTCAGTTTGAAATGACAATCCTGCCTCAAGGAATCTCAGAATGATACTGTGTCTGAGAGCTGTCTTCTCCTGACTTACATGATAGGGTTGGGATTAAAGACATGTGCCGCCATTGCCCAGCTTTATGGCAAACTAATGTGGCTACAATGATTAAAGGTATGTGCCACCACTGCCTGGTGTATGGTCTGACCAGTGGGGCTGTTTTACTCCCTGATCTTCAGGCAAACTTTATTTATTAAAATACAAATGAAATATCACTACAGGTTACCTAACTCAGGGTGATTTTTTTCTAGCTCTATTTACCTGCGCATTTCATGTATCGTTTTTTATTGCTGAATTGCTGAATAATATTCTGTTGTGTAAATGCACCACATTTTCTTTATCTGTTTATCCACTGATGGACATCTAGATTGGTTTCTATTTCTGGCTATTATGAGTAGAGGAACAGTGAACATGGTTGTGCAAGTTTTTCTATAGAAGGATAAAGTATATGCCCAAGAGTGGTATAACTGGATCTTGAGGTAGATTAATTCCTATACTTTTGAGGAACGGTCACAGTGATTTCCATAGTTGCTGTATAAGTTTGCACTCCCACCAGTGATGGATGAGTGCTCCCCTTACTCCACATCCTCACCAGCATGAGCTGCCATTTGTTTCATTTATCTTCCCTATTCTGCCTGGTATGATGAAATTTTCAAGAAATTTTGACTTGCATTTCATGATAACAAAGGATGTTGAATATTTCTTTAGGTGCTTCTCAGCCATTTGTGTTTCATCTTTTGAAAATTCTCTATTTAGCTCTGTACCCCATTTTAAATTGGGTTATTTGTTTCCTTGGTGTCCCGATTTTGAGTTCTTTTATATTTTAGATATTAGATCTCCACCATATTGCAGTAGGTATTTTCAAAAGCCTGTTTCTTTTCTTTCTATAATCTGAATTTTCTAAAACTATTTTTACTTACCTAGATTTTTTCCTCTCCCTCTATTAAGCAGATGGAGAAAAGTAGCTTGTGTCTGTCACACCTGCTTTCAACTTAGCGACTTCTCCTTTTGTACTGTGGACCTCTGCTGGCTAAAGTTACCTTTGCATTTTGTGGGATGCAGGTTCTCCCACATTCCCAAGGCTTCTCAGCTCAAATCCTGTAGGTTCAAGCTAGGGTCTGTATTTTAGGTTGCTGGCAGTTGGGGAACAGATTTAGTACAACTACCTCTGCAGTCAATGTCATGAGCTTTCCAGCTCCATGTGTCAAACTCTTTCAGGATAGATGAAGCTGTGGATGTCAGTCTCTTGATCTTCAGAGTTCTTAGACTCTGCAGTAGTGAGCATCTCATCAGTGGCTCCACATGTTGACCCTCTGCTAAACTCTAACTCAAGGCTTTTGAATTCCAGGATTATGCCTCTCTTTTTTAAATATCTTACCTACCAATCACCTTTCCTTACCTTCTTTTCTGTTCATGTTCCACAGTAGACACCATCAGTCTTCGTGATTCTTTAATACTCCTTTCCCTCAACTTTCCTTGGCTCATCTTGTGATTCTCTGTCTCCATCTTTACCCATGTGATCTGGTTTCCTAGGAAACAACCTTGCTTACTCCTTGGAAGCTTCAGTTACTAATGTTTACAGTCTACATTCCTTTCTCTCATAGACAGGTTATACATATTCATTGGCTCTAAATAAGCAAATAATTGATAAGTCAAATTGATTTCTTCTTAATACATTCCACCCACTAATAATATAGTTAATGATGTGTAGAGTTAGCTGTAAATTTGTCTTAATATCATTTTTTCTACTAATCCCATAAGGAGATTAGAAATACAAGGTTAGTCATCACTTCTTTCTCCATTGCTTGCTTTGCAATGACAGATCCTCCCTCTATATGCCACTGTACTCTCAGTAAATTTGATTTTGCTCAGGTTTCCTATTGTCTTAGTGAATTTGTGTGGCTCTAACAAAATATTCAAGACTGAGTGAATTAATTTCTTATAGTACTAGAGGTTGCGGAAGACAAGAACAAAGTGCAGACATGTTTAATACCTGGTATTAGCTGTTTTTTGCATTGAGGGATTCCCTTGTTCCTGACCACTCACATGATTGATCGTGAAAGGGACAGTTGTTGGTTGAAGTGCTTTTACTTTGATTAATGTTATTATTGATATAAGTGTGTGCATGTGCATGCAGACACATACCATACCATACCATACCATACCATACCATACCATACCATACCATAGCATGCATGTGGAGGAAAGATGACATCTATATGGAACTAGCTCTCTCTTTCTGTCTTTGAAATTCAGTCATCATGCTTGTGCAGCAGCTCCATTTACCCTCAGAGGCATCTCACTAACCAGGTGAACTCATTATTAAGACATTAATTGCATCCAGAACAGCCCAATCACCTCTTAAAGTCCACACCTTCTAATATGTTAGCCTTGGTGGTTAAATTTTAAAATGTGGGTTTTGGAAGGGCACAAACATAGCATAGCATCTCTCAAAACAAAGTCTGTGTTTATGGGTTTTATTAGAATTTATCTTTGCTCACACTAATCTAGTTTTACTGACATAGGAGACCTGAAGATTTCCAAGGAAACCACAGCCTTTAAGAGATCAGTGGAATTCATAGTTGAAATTCAATTATTTTGTATCTTTTGGTTCATATTATCTTATATCAGTAAAGCTAATTCCATCTGGACTAATTCTCACTAGTTTGAGGGAGTGGAATAGGAAAAACCTTTTTATATTCTGGCAGGAAAATTTAAGTGAAATATAATAAAAGGTGACCCTGAGAATTATTAAACAAAAGTCTTAATTGTCAATGGAAATTATGAATTTGCCTTTACTAATCATATTCAATGTAGCACTTGACCTCATCCATCAGGGACAAGAGAAGAATATTAAAATCCAACTTTGCCAACATTCTTAGAATAGATTAAATAATCCAAGAGGGAGTACTTCTCAGAATTCCTACCATGAATTAAAAAAAATGAGCCCAGTTAAAAACAGCTTTAAAACATATGAAGCACAAAATATCAATTCTATGAATACGTGCTGGTTTTCTGGCATATAAAACTTAAATTTGTTTTCTATGATGAAAATAAAGATACATAGTAAATGTTAAGACCTGGGTCACTTATTCATTATGAAATTGGTACTACCAATACTTTTATATGAGAAATTCTTGCATAAGCACAGCATCTACATTATCTCTGCTCTTCCCTTCTCCAACTCGTGTGTACCCATAAAATTAATGATATTTATTATTTATCTCAGGTAGGGTTTCTATTGCTATGAAGAGACACACCGACAACTTTTATAAAAGAAACCATGTAATTGGGTGGCTTACAGTTTCAGAGGTTTAGTCCATTGTCATCATGTTCAGAGGTTTACTCCATCGTCATCATGGCAGGATAAGGTGGCATGCAGGTAGAAATGGTGCTGGAGAAGGAGCTGAGAATTAATATATCCTGATCTGCAGGCAACAGGAAGTGGTCTGAGATACTTGGCATAGCTGGCACATATATGAGACTTTAAAGCCTACAGTGACATACTTCCTCTAACATACTTCCTTCAACATACTTCCTCCAACAAGGCCATGCCTACCCCCCAAAAGCCACACCTTTGAATAGTGTCACTCCCACGAGCTTATGGGGGAAAATTACATTCAAAAATACCACATTATTATTACAGATTTACACACACATATGTGTGTACATATGTACATGTATATATATAATAGCTATTGAGTTCACTCAGTGTTGCTCTCTTGTACATGTACTCAGAGCTGACCACTTCTGGTTGGACAACCTTGGAGGAAATGGCTTTTCTCTCTCAGGAGCCATTGACCACCAATAGTTCTTCATTTAGAGTGGGATCACATTGAATTTTCTCTGTCCATATTGGCATGCCAACTGGTATTGTCATTATTCCAGTCTTGTTTAGGTAACCACATTGTCAGGACTTCATGGGTACATTTCGTTGCCCCATGGATCATTATTGAGTAGCAGGTATTTGGGTCTCTGGATCTTATAGTCTTTCTACCTCCTCTTCCACAGTTTTCCCTTAGCCTTAGATGGAGGGTTGCCAAGCAGATGTGTCAGGTGAGGTTGGGCACAGTCATTTATTCCCTACCTTGTGACAAATTGTGGGTTTTTGAAACAATCACCATCTGTTGTGAAGAGAAATGTCTTCATTTGCGTCCCTAATAAGAAAACTATTTTGAGTGCTCAATACTAATAAAAGTTATTACAGAGTATACAGTACATTAAGTATAGTCTAAAGTAAATCCAATATAATTTGGAAAGAGTGAAATAAAATTAAGTAAACTTATTTTCAGAACATGTTGCTAATTTTAACATCTTCATTTGCCATTAGACTTTTAGATAAAGCCACAATAACTGTTTAGAAAAAGCTTTATATTGAACAATAATTGTTATTTTTGCTAGCAAATCATCTTTTAAAATATTTTTCATTATTCTTGTGAATTTAAAAATGAACACAGTGATATATGATCATATTTACCACCTATTTACTTCTCCCACACATGCCCCTCCAAACTTCACCTTTGTTTAAAATTCTATATATAGCCCACTAAGTAGCACTGCCCATATGAACATGAGTGTGGGCCAATTCACTATAGTGTGAGAATCTTATTCTGGGGCACATCCTCAAAAAAGAATAATTTCCTTTTTTTCTATCAATCACTATCAATCACTAGTGGTTGTATGGGGGTGGGGCCTGGAGATCATCTAGCCCATCTATGTCAGAATCTTGTGCTTGTTATGTGTAGTAACTACAGCTATTGTGAGTATATGGGTGGTTGTGAGTTTATGAGTGTGGTACCATCTTCACGTCCAGAAGACATTTCACAGCACCCCTCCTCATCCTCCTTAGCACCTGTCCCCATCCTCTCCTTCTTACGTTCTTTCTACCCCCTGGTCAGCAATGCTTTCTGAGCCTTGGCTGTGATGGGGTATGCTTTAGATGTCCTATTTAAGGCTGAGCACTCAATCTCTTCTTCTTAACATCTCTCCATTGACTTCTGCCCATGGAGCATGCCTCTTACCAACCTTGAGAGCAGCCTAGGTCTGCTTTAAATCTAAATATTTAGAAGACATATCGACACCCTGATCATTTAACAAGGTAGCGATAGCGGGTTCTATGCTACGGCCCATGACTTCCCCAGCCGTGGGCTTTGGGCCAGGATTACTGCAGATGTACATTGCCTAGCAGGTTGGTATTGCAGTGTGCAGGGTTCAGCACTGGGTAAGAGCATCGATGTGTTTCATCTCCCAGTAGCCTGCACAGTACCTTCATGTTCTATGAAAGCTGGCAAGTAAGAAGAAAGTTTTCTGGAAAAATTATATTTTTAATATTTCAAGGTTTTGGCTAACTTCTCGAAAGATCTGACTAATATGTAATTGCTTTTATGTTGTAGTGGTCAAAATAACCTCTACATGGGGATATAACTGCTAGCTCTATTGTTTGATTTTCTTCTGTGTCTACCTCACTGTGTTTTTCAATATGTTTTTCAATCATATTTTCTTGATGTGGGAGTCCTTTCTGTGCACTGTGATTACCATTAATGAATAAAGAAACTGCTTTGGACCTATAAATTGGGAGAACTTAGCTAGGCAGGGAAAACTAAGCTGAATGTTGGGAGGAAGAAGGGCAGAGTCAGAGAGACGCCATGGAGCCACTGCCAGAGTCAGACATGCCAAAACTTTGCTGGTAAGCCACTGCCATGTGGTGATACAAAGATTAATGGAAATGGGTTAAATTACTATGTAGGAGTTAGCCATTAAGAAGCTATAGCTAAAGGGCCAAGCAGTGATTTGAATAACACAGTTTCTGTGTGATTATTTCAGGTCTAAGCTAGCAGGGCGGCTGGGAACCAAACAAGCGGCCCCCTCCTTACAAAAGATTGGCTCTCTCCATCATTTTCTTCTAAAGGAATACTTTCTTAAAGTATGTTTTTGAGATTATAATATAGTTACATAATCTCCCACCATCCTCTTCCTTCCTCTAACCCTGCTCTTGTTCTCATTCAAATTCATGGCATTGAAAGGAATGTTTGTTTTGAGGCTTTGGTTCTTTTTGTGAGGTTAATTTCATTGGAACCTTAGAATATAATCCAAATGGCTACTTATTTGACATTTGTGATTTTAGGTAATCAAGGTAAACAACAAATGCATGCTTTCAGGCCTCCCTCTCCACACCTATCTGACTAGGACAGATCTCTTCCTTTCTTCAGGATCTCTTGTCCCAGAAACAATTTGTGACTTTAGAATGCATAGTATAAATGATGGTATATTTATCAATAAATATATTAAATATTGATGAGAATACCTATGCACAGAAATAAAGTAATAAACTTCTGATTGTAAAATTATAGTAGACTAAATTAACCATAGTGTTCTACTGCAGGTAAGTAGGTTTACAGTTTAAATTAAAAGGTTTTCAAAATGTGTTGATGGGATAACAAGAAAATAAAGAAATCTTCAAGAATTCACTCAGTAAAGTTAGATATCCTGTCTCAGCAGTCCCAAGAACCTACTTTACATCTTGTACTCATTTAAAAAAGTCAACCATACCTGATGGAAAAAAATCACAACCCAAAGGAGAAAATACAGATCATGACAAAGCATATCTAAGTTTCTTACTGTCTGTTGAGAGGGTGACAGTCCACCTGAAGGTCACAGTAATGCCTGTAGAAAGTGAGTTATATTCCTATACATGAAGAAAATGACTCTCAAATCTTCATTTGTTGTATCCCCTATCATCTTCCTTTAATAAATATAATCTAATATATATCAAATATATATATATCTTTCTGTAATATCAATTTCCATTAATAATGCAAGTAGGAATAAAATGCATAATTTTAATATTTATGTTAGTTCCTTGCTGTTTTGTGTTTCTTTTCTGTTCATCCCTTCTCACCTTCAATCTAACTCACTGACTATCATGTTGACTACTTACTATATAGAAAACAATATTCCTGTGGGGAATGAAAATGAACATTGACTAATACCTGTCTTGAGGATCTCTGAATCTACTGGGAGGGAATTTTTGTTCATTTGTTTAACCAGGGTTAATTGGGAATAGGAACATAAAAGCAAAAGCTAAATGATGCAAAAGGGGCTGTTTCTGTCTTTCTTCTTTTCCCTTCCTTCATTTCCTTCCTTCCTTTCTTTCTTTCCTTTCTTTTTTGAGGCAGAGTCTCACTATGTAGCTATGTAGCCCTGGCAGGCCTGGAATTTGTATTCCCCATGCCTCAGACATTCAGCAGCCAGAATTACAAGTGTGTATCAATATTCCTAGAAAAACACTGGTTAATTTTATAGAGATGGTGAACCTTCCTGGTGAAACTTAAATTAGGACCTGTCTGTGAAAGAATTAAAGATTTTCGATTCAAGCTTTGGGGACAGAAGAGAAGGAAAAAATAAAACAGATTAAATGAAACACAGTTTTGGAAAATACAGATGAGAATCAATTAGCACTCAGTTGACTTGAGTGGGTTGAGAGGGCTGACATAGAGCTGAGACAGAGAAAGCCTTTGTCTACCCATAGCAGAGCACAGCCCCATCCTGCTGTCCTCACAGAACACACCACAATCTCACCAGTACTTTGTCATCTTTCTTCTGAGTCACTTCAAGAAGGATGTGAGACTGGTGGGCCTTGTGGATTGAGCAGCATTTTAGGGTTGTTCTTTCCTCATCTCCTAAAGTGTTTTGATGCTTTTCATAGACAGAAATCATGTCTGGAAAATGTCAATGAAGTAAAGGGCAGTGGGATGTGAGCAAGCACACTGATATCTTCTGTACTTAGAAGTATTATTAAGGACTAAGATGAGCAATGAAAATGATAATAAACATAAAAATGTAGATAAGATGGATAAAAATACCAAGAAACATATCAAAGTTGACTCAAGAAGAGCCCTAATGTGTGTAGAAATTAAGCCAGTATTTTAAAAATCTTCTCACCAAGCAAATACCACATCCAAATGATTTTTACATGAGTTCTACCAAATGTTCAAGATTCAAATACATGATCATTCAAATACATGAAAAATTCTTAAGAGAGTGGAAAATGGCAAGGCACCACTTCATTTTAGGAGCACATATGTATACAAAATTATTCGTGTGCTATATGCAACATATCTATCATTTGATGTTTTTATTACATATATGCATACTTCATGGAGCTCAAACCTGAGAAAGAATAGTATAGAAAGTGATGAGCTATTTCTTTCATGAATATAGATGTTAAAGCACATCATTATCACACATATAAATGTATGACTTTCATAAGCATAAGCATAAAACAAACTCAACATTTTCTCAGACAGTGTCTCATTACATAGCCCTAGCTGGCCTAAAACCCAGTATGTAGATCAGGCTGGCCTGAAACACACAGAGCTCTTTTTGGGTTTCCAGACAGTAGAACATCACATTCATCTAGCCTTGGTAGGAAGGCAAGGAGATGCAATCTGAGGGTGTTTGGAAGAGAACATTTTATAAGTCATAGTCTTTATATTAAGTTTGACGGTAACTTTGAAAAGTTGTGCTTGTGGCATTGAATACACTGGAAGTTGCAAAGGACTTCTGAAATAGGCAGTCTTTGTTTCTTGTTTTCCTCATGAATGGACGAGGCTAAGAGCTTCTGATGCCTTCAATGAAGAAAGCAACACTGTCAACTTACCGGTCATTAGTCAGGGTTAATGGGAGACTGGAGGCCTGCGGAGCAAAGGTTCTAGCCAGTCAGCTGCTTCCAGGTGAGAATGTATTGAAACTGCTTGGGGAGAGCTGTCAAGAATCTCCAGTTGCTCCTAAGACAAAGGGGGTACAAACTTCAAAAGCAGAACCCAGGCACAGTACTTTTGAAAATTCTTCACATGGTTATTATACGTAAGTAAGGCTGTGAAACCTGCTATAAACCCTGGCTAAGTATCAAAATAATCTGGGAGAGCTTTCAAAGTTCAAAATTACTGATGCACAGTTCTTAGCAGGAAAGGATCTGGTTTGTTTGTTAGTTTGTTTTTTGACCTTGGATGAGAACCAATTACCAGGACTTTTGAAAGTTCCCAATAGTAAATGGGCATCCAGGATTGAGGATCCATGGGTATAAGTGGTAGTCTGGCTCCAAGGACTCAGCCGAGGTCGGAAACCACAGGTTTGCATCAACAACAGTTTTCAGAAAGGCACAGTTCATGAATAACACTTGGCAGTTTTGCCATAGACTTGGAAAAAATGGGTGAACGGATGCATCAGAACTCCTCTCTGTAAAGGGAAATGGAAAGAGATTGGTATTTACAAACAGTAGAGGATTTAGAGGGTGGGTGATGACTGTAAAACTGAAAAGAGCTACGATAAGAGATGAGGGTCTCAATAAAGAAGCAAGAATAGGGGTCACAGAAGAGCAATATGAAGCTGAAAGAAGGAACTGGCAATCATTTTGGAGCATAATCTAATATTGATTAATTTAAAATCTTGTCTTTGTTGTTTACTGACAAAGACTGATGTTAATGTCATTAGTAAAATGACAATGGATGAGTAGAACTTAGAGATATTTATTCTAGAAAATGTGGTATTTTAGGATGAAGAGCAGACCTCAAATATTACATTCCTGGTGTGCACTGGAAGTGCCTTCAAGGTTCAGATGTGTACTTGATTCTCACATTGTTTTAAGATATGCTGTCTTTCATATTGGCAACTGACAGAAGTCTCCCAGGCTTTAGGTCTCTCAGGAGAGATCTCAGTGTGACTTCACATGAGATGCTGCTCTAGACCAATCATCCTCACTGTTAGATCTAAAACTGAGCTTCCTTTGGGAGTGCATCACCTTGATGGACTTCTCCCACTACATGGGGCTCTTGGGGATATGGCTCTGTCTCATTGACACTTTGGCTTATACTATGACAGTCTTTCCTGTCGAAGGTTAACAAACCAGCAAACACCTTAGGATAATAAATGATAAGAAGATAATTTCAAAAAAGTCAAGCCTGAGAATATGGCATACCTGAAGCCCTTGCTTCTGGCCCTGGAACAAGTTAATATGAAAACATGCATGGAGCCTGATTCCCTTTCTTTTCAAAGCTTATTGGATGCATTTAAGTTTATTTCCTGCCATATGGAGGATTTTTTGGGTACTTGTACCCTATTAAAACAAATCTAAGTACTGAATGCACCAGGCTCTGCTTAGTTTCAGTTTTCATTAAGTCAAAGCAGTAGTGAGAGGTTTGGGAGAGCTCATTCTATTGCTCAGGTGGTTTTTATCCTTTATTGATCAAAAATAAATGTCTGTTTATAATATATAATAAATCATTCAGTCAGTTTCTTTTTTAGTTGCCATGAAAAAAAAGCTTCTCCACACAAACAGCTTCAAATGAGGAAAGATTTAATTTGGTTCTCAGTTTTATAAGTTTTTGGATCTGTTGATTCTTGGCCCATGTGGTAAGGCCAAATATCATATTGGAAAGGCATGATGGAACAAAGATGATTGTCTAATGGGAATCGCAGAGACGCACAGTAAAGGGCCAATGGCAAGACAAATCCTTCACTGCCTACATCCAATGACATAACTTCTTTAGCCAGGCCCTATCTAGCAATAGGCAATTTAATATGAACCCAGTTTCAGTCCATTAATGAAGTTAATACCTGTAAGGCAGAATCATTTCCAACTAGCACACCAACTAGGAGCTAAACCTTCATAGAAAGAATCTTGTTTTGATTGATTACTTAACATTAAAGCCATGACATCTATCTCTGTCATCCAAAATGTTCATGTCCCTCTCTCAATTCAAAATACATGTAGTCCATCTCTGAGAGGCTCCATAATCTTAACACTCTTTATTTTCTCAAAAGTTCAAATCTGATATCTTCATTGAGATTTTAGCTATGAGTCCATATAAACAATATAAACTAGTTAAATATTTTAATAATGGCTAAACGTTCCAATTTCAAAAGGGAGAAATTGAAAAATGCCAACTAACTAGAAGAAAGTAAAAATGTATGAGGTCAAACATTAAATTCTAAATCCAAGCTTGACATCTGGGGTACCTGGTGGTATGCTATGAGCTCCAAAGGTTTTACAGAGCTTTTCCCTGGTGGCCTTACCAGCTGCATCCACACCACCTCTACTCTGGAGCTTCACCCATTGTCTGTAGCTTTTTTTCTATGTTTTTTGGGTTTCCTTCCTTTCTATAATTTCTCAAATAATATTAGCCACTTAATTTGAATATATCTTGACAAAAGAAATAATACACTTGCTCAACTTTTTTAAAAAATGAATTGATTTTGAGTACTGTAGGCACTGCTGGGGATTGAACACTGCCATTATAAGCATTCTAGGCTAGCGCCCGCCCTATTGGCTATACCACCAGCACCATTTTCCCTTGGTCTTATTAGTTAGTGTAGGATGTAGTGATACTTGGTTTACATGCGAATAGACATACTTTCCAGAACAATTTCCACAGTAGGAGGAAGGCTGAGAAAAGAGCATCATTCTGCAGTGGATGGCACTGACTGGTCCATTGAGTCTGGATAAGATTCTAAGAGTGGGAGGAACACTACAGAGTTTGGGCTTTCAGCAGCTGTCACCACAGTGTCTTTCACAACTACCTCGCCGAGAGCACAGCATCAAGTGAATAGGAGTACATGGAGTGTAAAGGAATCTGAAAGACCCTCTTCCCATAAGAGATGAGGTGAGAAGAGTCAGTATTATTATAACATGGGTGACTGTTCTTTACATTATTTCCACACTGGATTTTCTCTGTGGTGAAGAGAGTTGATGGAGGTCTCCCACATGTTAAGCCTCATTGACTTAGCATGTGGGAGTATTTGTTGGTTGGACAATTGCTCTGTATCAGCCATAGGCAATGCCAAGGAGGTTACACTGCAGCTTGCATA
>LOJH01026231.1:0-18473 GCA_001685095.1 Ellobius talpinus
CAGCCATCTGTAATGAGGTCTGGTGCCCTCTTCTGGCCTGCAGACATAAACACAAACAGAATATTGTATACATAATAAATAAATAAATAAATATTGAAAAAATACATAAAACTTACAAACCAATCCCCCCTCAGGATGGCACATCTATAGGAAGTCAGTGGCCGTGAGGAAGAGGGTCAAGACTGTGTGAGTATTCTTTTTATACAACTCTGACTTTGACCATGTATGTGTTGTGCATATTTAAAACTATCATGGCAAAAGAGACAAAACAGATAAAATGAAACAAAACCTCCAAGACATAATACAAATGGAAACCCTTGCTTATTGATGCATAGCAATGATTTTTGAACTCAATACCCTTCTCTACAGCCTAAGAGAGATGTGCTCCAAGGAAAGGATAGGAATGGCCTTAGACTGCATGTCACATCAGTGAGCTGGCAATGCTGCTATTCCCAGAACACTAAAGCCAATGACATTTTGGTGTTTTAAGGATGGAATTTATCAAAGCAACTGGAAAGCTGTTAGAGAAAACCTACAGTGACCACTTAGAAAAGGGAAGTACAATGACAAAATGATGGGTGCTATCCACTGCACATGTGATCTGTAAAAATATAGCTTCTTCTCAGCTCCTTCCTGTGTCCATTCACTTTGCCTGATAATTTTTCAGTTTCTTCCACTGAAGCAGTGTCTTCCTCCATGTCCTTGATTTGGGGGTTAGCTATGTGACTTGTTTTGACCAACATTTAGTGCACATCACAGTACCAAAAGCTTAAAACTTTCTTATGCACTCTAGGCTTACCCTTTGGCACCATCACCACCAAACATGACCAAACTAATTCACTTGTCCCAGGACGATGAAACGGAATGGACAGAGATTAATTATCCTTAGATCCCAGCCGAAAACCCTAACAGAGTCCCAGATCCACAGCCATAACCAATGTAAGCCCATCTTAAACTACACCAAGACCCAGGAGAAAAAATAATCAGTTGGGTGTGGTAGCACACACCTTTAATCCCATCACTCAGGAGGCAGAGGCTGGCAAATCTCTATGAGTTCAAAGCCAGCCTGATCTACAAAGTGAGTTCCAGGACAACCAGGGGGCTACACAGAGAAACCCTGTCTTGAAAAAATAAATAAATAAAACCAAACAAACAAAATTGTTTTCTTAAGTCTCTGAGGGTTAGGAAAACTTTCACATGGCTGAGACCACAATTTCTTACAAAAATGAGAGGAAAAAAAGCCTTGTCGTCACCCAGCATTTCAGTCCCTCATGGCGGTGAGCACGGCAAAGCAGCTCGGTTCATGGGATGGGAGCATGCTATGGAGCCAGGATCATAGCAGACCAGGAAGCAGGGAGCATGAGAGAGGACCTGAGAGATGGGTCAGTTTTCAAAAGCTCACTCTTTAGTGACCTACCTCTACCAGAGACCCCACCTCCTAAAGCTCCCACCAACTGAGGAACAAGCCCTTAAAGCAAAAACCCAGGGGACAGTTCAGATTTACACCTTGACAAATGTCTAATGAACTTTTTATTAGCATCACACAGCTGGTTTAAGGTAACCACTCAAATACTTATCCAGTCCACAACTCTGGGCATCTTAGTGAACTTCTGTGCAGTCAGAAGAGCCGTAAAGCCATGGAGCTCTGTGTAGGGTTTTACTCTTTCACTATCAATATATTTTTATTCACTTGCTTACCACAACATAAAAAAGAAAATTCTGAGGCAGAGTTGAAACTAGAAAAAAATCGCTTTTCATCTTCTTTCATGACTTATGTGTCCTTTTGCCTGCATTCTGCCCTTCCTTATATCTAAAACAACCCCCTCTTGGTTACTTTTGTAAATGTTATATTCTACCCACACTTGTACCTTTTCAGATATCATATATCATAGGCCAGGATCCACATATGAGAAAGAACATGCAGATAATTTTTTTCTCTCTCAGCTTGGGTTGCCTCTCTCAATATTGTACTTCCGAATCCATCCATTTTCCCTGCAGAGTTCATGATTTCATTTTTTCATAGCTAAATAATATTCCATTGTTCATCAACCACTGAACTGATTTCCACAGTGAAAATATTAATTTGTACTACCACCAGCAGAGAATAAGGGCCCCTCTTTCCCCACATCCTCTTCAAAACCTGGTGTTTGTTTCCTTCCTGCTAGACATCCTGATGGGGTGAGATGGCATCGCCAAGTAGTTTTCACTTTCACATCCACAGTAAATAGAGATTTTGAACACTTTTGAAATAATCGTTGGCTACTTGTTTTTTTTCTTTTGAAGGCTGTTGGGGTTTTTTGGCTTTTGGGGGTTTTGTTGTTGTTGTTGTTGTTGTTGTTGGAACCTCCAGCTCACCCCTGCATGATCTAGAAAGTCCCATTCCTGTCTCTCTCTCTCTCCAAACCTCACCTGCTCAGAGAGTCTCCGAACAAAGCAAAAGCACCCAAAGGCCCAATTCTGCATTTTTGGCGGCTACTGCAACTTCTTCCCCTGAGGTTGCCAGCTGCCCAAGTCCCTGCCCAAGGTGCTCAGCTTATGGCCATACTTGGGCACAAACCCAGCTAGTGGCAGACACATCATCATCCCTCGCCTACACCCTATAAAGTCTCCATGCTTTCGTTTGTGGACCTGACTTCTCCAGTTTCCATCTCTGGGACTGGAGAACCCACCCAGGGCTACTTTGCTCAAATAAACCTGTTGTTATACTTTTCTATCTTGGCTTGATCTGGCTTACTGTGCTGGAGGAGAAACCTATTGTTGGGGGGCAGAAAACCTACTAATTTCATTAGCTCATTTGTTGATTGGAAGTTTCATTTCCTGGGGACTTAATTTCTGTAGTTCTTTGTAAATGAATGTCACATTTCATACATCTAGAATTAATATGCAACCACAAAGGGCCAAGAATAGCCAAAATCCACCAGGTGGTGGTGGTACATGCCTTTAATCCCAGTACTCAGGAGGCAGAGACAGATGAAGTTCTGTAAGATCAAGGTCAGCCTGATCTACCGAGTGAGTTCCAGAACAGGTTCCAAAGATACAGAGAAACCCTGTCCCAAAAGACCAAAACCAAAACCAAAAATTGTAGGCGACTGTTCTTTCATTTCCCAGCTGCCCAGACCCGAATAATCACACAGAAACTGTATTAATTACAACATTGTTAGGCAAATAGCTTAGGCATATTCCTGGCTAACTCTTATATCTTAAATTAACTCATTTCTATTCATCTGTATCGCTGCGAGGCTGTGGCCTACCAGGTAAGGTTCTGGCATGTCCTTCCCCTTTGGCAGCTATACCGCATCTCCCTGACTCTGCCTACTCTCTCCCTATATCTCTGTTCAGATTTCCTGTCTGGTTTTACTCTGCTAAGTCATTGACCTAAGCAGCTTTTTTATTAACCAATAAAAGCAACATGTATACAGAAGGACATCCCACATAATAAAAAAATCATCCTAAAGAGTAAGCACACAACTTGGGGGAATCATAATATGAACCTCAAATTAAACTGTGTGTGTGTGTATGTGTGTGTGTGTGTAGCAAAAACATGCAGTGAGAAAAAAAGCCTATTTAACAAATAGTACTGGCAAAACTGCCCCCCTGCAGGAGAATGGATTTAGATCCATATCCTTCACCTTGTATAAAGATCTATTAAAGTGGATCAAAAACCTTACTTTAAATCCTGAGGTGCTGAAGCATCTAGAGCAATGGTTCTCAGCCTTCCTAATGCTGCAGTCATTTAATACAGGTCCTCATGTTGTGGTGACCCCAACCAAGACATTATATTTGTTGCTACTTCACATTTTCATTTTGCCACTGTTATAAATTGTAATGTGAATATCTGATATGCAGGATATTTGATATGTGAAGCCCATAGGTTGAGAACTGCTGTTCCAGAGGAAAACATGTGGAATATTCTTCAAGACATTGAGGTAAGTGAAAACTTTCTAAAGAAAACATCAACAGCACAGGAACTGACTCCAAGTATCCTAAATGGAATTCTGGGAAGTTTAAGTTTCTGTAGAAGAAGAAACTATCAGCAGAGCATACAAACAGCCCACAGGACGGGAGAACTTCTCTCCCAGCTATACAGGCAGGGGCCAACATCCAGAATTTACAAACAACCACAAAAACAAATGGTTTGATAAGCAGAATGTTTCGTGGCATGAGCTGAGTAATGCAACCAAAGGATTTGTAGGACAGATCAAGAGAAATTCAGAAAGCCAGAAATGCCAAGCCTGGTGGCACAAACTGCAATTCCAGCTGTTCAGCTACTCACAAGTTCAAGGCCAGCCCAGACTACAGAGTGAATAAGAGGCCAACCACGTCAGTGTATTTTGACCCTATCTTAATAAACAAGCAAATGATGAATGAAGATTTGGGGATGTATCTCAGAGGTAGACTCTTGCCTAGCACGCATGAAGCCTGAGTTCAATCAATGGTATCATTGACAGAGAGGGTGGACAGCCAGACTGGGCAGGTTGTGATACCGTGTAAGGGCATCATGAGCAACAGAACTCCTTTTCCCACCCTTTGACACACACCTAAAAACAAAAACAAATAAAAAAAACTTGACCTCTAAAGTCAAAAATTATCTTTTCAATTAAGAGCTAAGGGTCCCAACCAGGAGAACCTCATTAACTGTGGGATCAAGAGGCATGGCTCCCTGCACAGCCTGAGCTCTGTAACTATATTAAGAATAAGGTACAGGTCATATGTTTTTTTAATATGACTTCCTTGATCATTTAATCCCAACCCTCATTTACAAATGGAGAAGCTGGAGACACAGAGAAGCCAAAACAGTACAGGCTATCCCAGAGTGCAGGCTATCACACAGTACAGGCTATCCCAGAGTGCAGGTTATCCCAGAGTACAGGCTATCCCAGAGTACAGGCTATCACAGAGTATAGGCTATCACAGAGTACAGGCTATCCCAGAGTACAGGCTATCCCAGAGTAAGGCTATCACAGTGTATGGGCTATCCCAGAGTACAGGCTATCAGAGAGCCAGGACAGAATGTGAGTCCTTCCCAACCCACCAGGTGACTTCTTGAAGATGGACCATTCTTAACCATAAGGGGTATAGTGTACGTGAATGTGTGTGTGTGCATTCGTGTGTGCATTCGTGTATATGTGCGTGTGTGCATGTGTGTGCAAAAGGTGTCTGTCTAGGTTGTTATTCCCCAGGTGTTGCCCACCTTGAGTCTTTTTATTGTTAATACTTTTAGTTTTTGAAATGAAAATAAATTTTATTATTTTCCTCTTTCCTCCCTCCAACCTCTCCTACATACTCCCTTGCTCTCTTGCAAATTTGTGACCTCTTTTTCTTTGATTGTTGAGAATACATGTATATATATATTTTTGGAAACAGGGTCTGTCATTGACCTGACGCTCACCAATGAGCGCTAGCCAAGGAGCCCCAGAGACCACTTGTCCCTACTTCCTCGTGTCCCCAATGCTTTCACAAGTGCACACCACCGTGCCTGTTTTTTTTGTTTTGTTTTGTTTTGTTTGCACTGGGTTCTGAAGGACCACACTCAGGTCCATATGCCTGCACAGCAAACACTTTATGAACTTAGCTGTCTCCAGCCCATAAGGAGAAGACTTTCTGCTGGTCCAAGAGTAATCCCAGATTCTCAGGTCATCTTTCATCCTTAACTGGACACCAGGCTCCATGCCCTCTTCTGTCCACTGTCATCACGAGACTTAAGTTTCTATCAAGCTCCACCCAGGAGCTCAGCTGCCTCTTCTGCAGAACCACTCAGCTCTCCCCAGCTTACTCCTGGTAGCATCCTGAGGCAGCCAGCTGATCAGGCCCTGTTTCTTCTGGTATAGTTGATGCATCTCGCTGGGTCTCTTCCTGTTCCACCCCTACAAAGACTCAAGATGCAGATACTATGAGAGGATAAGATAGTGACTAAAGAACAGAAAACGTAAATTAAGAATTTTCAAAGACCGGGCATGATGATGTATGCCTTTATTTGCAGCACTCGGGAGGCAAAGGAAGGTGAATTTGAGTGTGGAGCTAGCCTGATTCATAATAATCAGGTTACATTGTGAGAGCCTGCCTCAAAAAAAATCATCAAAAGGCTCCAAACTGGCTGGTATGTGCTTATGAATTCAAGTAGTACACCCTTGGGAGGCATCTGATAGTTACATAAGAAGAGAGGGAGGAGGGCAGGAGGGCTCCAGAGACGGCTCAGTGGGTAAGAGCACTTGCTACAGGAGCATGGCAAACTGTTCAGATCCCAGCATCCAAAGTAACAGGCCAGGCATGGTCCCATGCCTGTAACCCCCAGCAATGTGGAGGGCAGAGAGAGAGAAGAGACTCCCTAGGGCTTGCCACCTGCTGGCCAAGTTGAAAAACATGAGCTTCAAGTTCAAGGAAAGATCCTGCCTCAAAGGAAGTAAAGCAAAAGATGCATCAAATGCTCTGCTCTGGCCTTCATGTGTGCCTAGGTATGTACACCTGTACATATACATGTGCATATACCACATACCACATATTCATCTTCTCTATCTCGTGCACACACACACATACACATACATACCACATACTCATTCTCTCTCACACACACACATACAGCATATACATACATACACACACACACGCACACACACACCATATACTTTCTCTCACACACACAGAATTGGGGCAAGTGTCAGAAGTAAGGAGACTCATTCCTAGGGCCATCACACTGTCATGCTGGGGACATGAAGCAATCTCCCCGCCCTCCCTGAAATAACCCTGTAATATGGAGAGAGCATGAAAATGTTCTGGACCTGCAGAGCTGTCCCTGTGCTGATAGTGCTGCAATCACATTGCCCTAAGGGAGAGGTGGTGGCATTTCCTCTGTTCCCAGGCAACACCTGAGGCTTCAGGAGCCCTAGCCAGCTTGCTCTGGGATCCCCTGTCTCTGCCTTCCTATGCTAGAATGACAGGGAAGCCACCACATCCATCGGGCATTTGCCTGGTTCTAGAGATCCAAACTCCAGGCCTCTTCCTGTGCAGCAGGAACTTTAACTCTTGAATCGTCTCCCCCATCCCTGAGCTAGTTTATTTTTTTAGAGAAACACAACACAACTCACCCTTTCCCACAACTTCATGATCAGATCTCCCGAAATGTTCTTCCTTCTGCTAGCCCACTCTTCCCATTTTTCCTCCCACCCATCCGCAATCTATTCCTCAGCTGCTCATACAGATTCCAGGCTAAATTGGATTAATAAGTCTCCTGCTCCAATAAGTCTCTGGAACTACTGGATTCCTGCTGCCTCCCCATGGTTCTAGACCACACAGCCAACAAGGACAGTCTCTGTCCACTTCACTCATCCTGCACCTCCAGCTAGAATCAAGCCGATGCTTGTCACACTCAACAGTGAGTTCGTGGATGGTCCACTGTGGGGGAGCACTGCGTGCTAGGCCTACAGGACACAGAGATGCAGCCCAGCAGAGCTCAAGGGAAAGACCATAGAGGAGACAACCACAAAAATCATATCTAGAGATGGACTGGGTCACCAAGGCTTAGAGGAGGGAGAGACTAACAGAGGAGGAAATGCGAGAAGACATCCAGGCAGGGGTGGGGGTAGGGGTGGGGATCCAGCCCAGGCAAACACTAGGAGGTGAGACTGGGCAGGCTGTTGTCAAGAGTGAGTGCCATCCTTGCTCAAGTCAACTGGCCCCAGAAAAGTGGCTAGTTTTCTAAAAGACAAAATTTCTCCACAGCTCACCACCACCTCAAAGTGAAGACAATTCAGACTCCGTAGGCTTTGTCATGGCTCAGGGAGGGACCTGACTATGTTTGCATCTGAGTCCAGTCCATCATCTCCAGGAAGCCATGGCCTTGCTCATACTTTGGGCCCCAAACCCTGGGACATTTAAACAACTCTCTGGAAATACACAGCAAATACCCTCATGGAGCTGGGCAGGGAAGGTCACAGGAAGGGACTCCCTTGCCCTGATGGCCAGGATTCTTGTTCTTCTGGTATTCAAACCAGCAGCAGGGAAACCCACAGCACTGACGCATGGGGTCATTTTGTCATTCCGTCCCAGACTGTCGAGCTTGGTGTCCAGTGCTACTGTGGTGTGGTTCAGTTTTTGTTACTTCCTGAGCATAACTTATCCAGTGTCCTTCCTACTCTGCTCCATATCACAGGAATGGTCCATTGTTCTAGAAGAAATCCATGTTGATCAATGCATGGCTGCATATAGAAGGCAAATTACACAAATATGAATTACAGATAACTATGATTAATCCCTCGGCCAGGCAGAGCCCCGGTTCTCACCGTGCCCTTGGGCAGCACAGGTGACAGGGCTGAGGACAGCACTTGGGATGGCTGCCTCATCCAGCCATTCATTACCATGATGTCCCCATCACTGAGCCTACTGATGAGATTATTGATCCCAGGAAATAATTATATGAAGTGTACCGTGTAAGCTCTGGCTATTGTCTTTGGAAGTGCCTACCACAGGGGGATGTGAGCTTTTGTCATTTTTAGAAGTGTCTCACTTTTATGAATTAACTACCAGCAACTTTTCAAGCTAACTTTCACTGGGACAAAGCAAGAGTGAGAGGAGGGGGGAATAAACACAGGAGAGGAAAAGAAAAAAGAAAAAAGAAAATCTCGGTATCTGGGAAAGGCAGGGAGTCTAGTACCCAGTAGATGGTGCTGTGATCAAATTCTAAACCTGTCACCTACTCTTAGCAACCGATAGAGAAGGTGAGGGGAAATGACAAGCTCATCAGTGTTAAAGGCATACAGTTAAATGGCTTCAGCCATTTCCCTCACTTTAAATAAAGATTAATCATGATGGCAACGGCGACAATGACGGAGGAGGAAGCAAAGCTCCCAGCTTGGAACCGTCGGCTACAGTGGACAATGTGAGGTGAGAGAGACCAAGTGGTCAGAATCACAGAACCTAACAGATTTGTCCCCCCTAATTCCAGACCACTCCCCCCAATTTCCAGACCACTCCAGCCCCATGGAAACCCCTGGAAAGTCAGACAAGGGTAAGAAGAGGCTTTGGCACCGTGTACTGACTGACACCCACGACATCTTAAATTCTATTTGCATATGCTTTTCCACATAAAGAGATCTACCAGAAAAACTGTTCAAGTTTTTTGAATAAATAACAGGAGTGGAGCCAAGCATGGAAATGAGCGTCAGTTTCTCTGATGCTGCCTGTTAGCTTGCTCCAGGGTCCTTCCAAGATGTCGGCCCCTCAATCTGGGAAGGCAGGGCCGTCTTAGTGGGAGCACATGTTCTGGGGAAAGCTGGAGAAGCAAGTAGCAGGTACCGACCTCCCCCCCGAAGGGAGAGGGGAAAGATAGTGGGAAACACAGTGTGCTGAGATTTTTTTCCCGTGACCCACGGTCAGCTGTTCTCATGGTAGATCCCAGGAGTGCAGGCCTCCTCTCATAGATACCCTGTGGTATCATTGACAAAGGGCTCATTGACAAAGGGCCGGTACGTCCAAGAAAGCATGCATGCAGTGCTCAATATTCATCGAGGTAGAATGGTTAGGGCAAAGGTCAAAGCCAGGTAAGTGCGGCTGAGAGGCAGCCTGACTGCTGGAGGCAGTGATGGGCTGGAAATGACCCCTGAAGGCTCAGGGTTTCAAGGACAGCGAGGCTAAAGGTGGGCAGCCGCTCTCCACTCCTGGTACCTCCAAGCTGTTTTCCCTTGTCCTTGTCCCCTAAATACCACAGGATAACACTGTCTACTTGGCACTGGCCATGTATTAGCTATTACAAGGCATCTAGGAATGGATTAAAGTATATGAGTGGGTAAGAGTGTATTATATGCAAACGCCTCACCTCTTTGTGAACGATTCAAGCACCCCTGGTTTGTTTTTTTTTTTGCTCTCCCCTTCAACACTGAGAAACAGCTGAGTGTTTCTACAAGGAAGGCACTCGGTGTTCAGGGCTTCCTCTCTGGGAGCTGCTCAGTTGACCTTTGTACTATCCCAAGGACAAAATGGCCCAAAAGGAGTAACTAGGGCAGTAGGATGGGAGAAAGTAGATCTTGGGCTCTGCCCTGAAAACCCAACGTGCAACCGAGAAGGGAGAAGGAAGAGGAAAGGGGTCAGGCAGTATTCAGGAGGCGGGCATCAAAAGATCTGGCATGGGAGGAACAAGATCTCATTAAGAATTAGATGGAGAAATAAAAGCCCAGGATGGAGACCCTTCCTCTCCCCTAACTAAGCTCCTCAAAGGGATGAACCGGAAATCCCATAGTGTCCCATAGGAAGAGGGTAAGCTCAGCAGGTATAACCCTAACTTCATTATCAAGACTTCATCTCCTGAGCACTGCTATAAGGGAGAAAAAGAAAAGAGAAGCAGAAGTTCGAACCAGTGACAGAGCTTGCAGGCACAGCGGTTTGTGTGGTCATTGTTTTGAGATGGGACACACTCAATTTCACAGGCTGGCTTTGAACTTTGAACTTTGCAGTGGCTGAGATGACAGGCCCCCACCACCAGGCCTAGTTCCTTCAGTATAGCTGAGCTCTCTGTTGCTGACAAGACCCTGGGATGGAAGAGGCACTGAGCTCAACGCAGGATTCTGGGGTCTCTGGGTTTCTCTTCTGACTGGCTGGCCCTGGTCATCTTCCTCACCTCAGGACCCAGCAGCCATCCAGCTGCTGCCTTCTATGTGATCTGGCCAGGCTTTCCCATCAGGTAAGCATTTAGACTTGTCTAAATGTTTTTGGCATCTCTGTACGTGAAACCACAGCAAAGCCCGGAAACCTGTTCATAAATCACATGCACTCATGTAACATGGCTCTCGTTCCTCCACCACGGAGCGGTGGATGCATCTCCTCGGGCTGTAGAATTCCATCTAGTCCACAGCAGATTCCGGCTAATAAGGGGTTTCAGCACCCCGACTCTTCCAGGAGTATGGGAGTCCCTTCTAAACATAACCCTGGTGCCACAAGCAGAGGTGGGGCACTGCCCATATCACATCTGCACCTTCACTTGCTGATTCTATGTCCTCAACCCTGGTGTGCTGCGAATCTGCCGTTTAGGAGTGGCACCCAGGTATGCTTGATGATTCCTGCAATCACCAGTTTTGTTTCTGCTAGCATGTTCCTCCAGCCACCAGAAATCAGGGATGTAACCTGGGTCAGTGTGGTGTATGGAATACAGGTTGTCTCTCTGGTACTTGAAAAATAAGAGGGAGGGGTCATTGTTCCATCTGCCAAGCCTGGCCTTGCCTTTGAACTACAGTCCTCCTCTGTGTCCCTCACAGTGAGTGTTCCTGAAATGCCCCCTGAATAGATCCCCAACTGGATAGAGAGAAAGCAATATGTAAGTGGCTAAGGGCTCTACCACAAGGGAGCAACAAGGAATCGTTGCTCCACATGGATCACCATCTAGTGTCCACTCAGCTTCCCAAGCCAGAGTCTAGCTTTGCCAATAACAAAAAATACAACTTGACCCCCACCCACTTTCAAACAGGATACCGACCTGCTTCCTGGGTCTACGCTGAGGGGGATTCTGAGCAAGGAGCTGTGAGGGGGGAAGACACCGTTTCTGACTGCATGGAATGTAGCCTGGCAGGGACCCAAAACTGTAAACAAGTAATTACACAGATGAGCATTTAATTACACGTGTGATAGAGGCGAAGAAGGAGTGGAGGGGCGGGGAGAATGCAAGCAATGGGGCTACCCAACCTCATGGAGAGCAGGGGTCCCTAAGAGAGCAGGGCTGTGACTGAGGCCAAGAGCAACTAGAACATCAAGAAGGAAAGACAAGCGAGAAAAAGGGAGGTGGGCTGGTTGATTGACAGCCTGATCATAGGCACGTCTTCCTGACCGCTCTTCCCTGGTGGTTTCTGTAGCTGTTGCAACAATGTAGCTGGGGGCATGGAGGTGCCTCCCTCCCTTAACAGATGTGAAGGACCTTCTTGAATCCTCAGCCTGTGTCAAGTACCCAGCCTTACCTACTACAGCCTCCTCAGGACCACAGGCAAAGCCCTCAGGCTTTCTTTCCCAGAATTCCTTTCCCCGTGTGCTTCTGGGATAAGATCCCAATGGTGAATATGGGAGTCAGACCTTGACTCCAGGTGCAGCTGCCCAAAGATGGATGTGCCCTACAATCAGGTCTGCCAACTAAGGTCAGCTCACCGTCCTTGGAGCTGAAGGTGGATGAGGTTGACAGAGCTGCCCTCCCTGTTCCCAAGTTAACCAAGGCCAGGAGAAGCAGTATCGAAAGGAGACAAATCTCCTGCTAAGTAGCTGCTTGTCTGCCTGCCCTTTCCTACTGTCCTGCAAAATCCATTCCTGTGATGAAGTCCTGCTTCTTCTAAATCTGGAGACCCAGCCTGGAAGAAAGGGCTCCTGCCACGAAAGCATTTGGAGGAAGACTACTGCATCATCTCTGAGGGTTTGCATTTCAAAGCCACTAGTTGAGAACAAAGACGACAGATGTGTGGATGTCTTTGATCACCCTTCAGGTGAACACAACTGAAAGAACGGGTCCAGTAAGGGCTTTCCTACAGCAAGGTCTTCACAGCCAGGAGGGAACCCTCAGCATCTTCCTGCTGCTGCGGAGACTCTGCTCGGTCCCAGGGAGGAGAGGGAAGAGAAGGACTAATTAATCTCCCTACATTCATGTTTCTGCTGAAGAGAGCCCTTCAAAACTAGGTACAGACCGTATGCAAAGACACTTGTCACTTTTGATGGGTGAGAAGTGGACTTTTTCTCTCTCACTGCCTACCTTTCCTCAAGGGAGGAAGGGCTTCTTTCTCCAGGATGCAGACTTCCCAGGGTGCTGGGAAGGGCCTAGGCTCATCTCTGTTGAGCCCAGGTTAGGAGGGTGGAGGAACTGGCACTGCTCCAAAGACAAGAAGAGGGTGGGGAAGACAGGAGATGGTGGGGAGGGAGGGGGAGAAGGGAAGAGAAAGGGGAGGCTCTTCATTGATTTTCTATACCATCTCTTCCTATGCTTTCCCCAATTTTTAGTTGAATAAATTTTAAAAATACAAATGAGACTTTTTAATAAAATTATTTTAACAAAAAACTAAAATTTTCATAAGTTAACCGCAAAGTTAGATTCCAGAAAATTCTGTATTCAAGAATTGCCATATTTTTCAATAGAGTAATGAAACATGGAAAATCATCTGCCTGTGGCAACTAGAAAGCTCAAAGCCAAACTAAATATTGAGGAACAGCAGCCCTGGGGATCCCCTCTAGGTAAAAAAAATTGCTTCATCTAAATTCCTTTCCTGAAGTTAATTTTCCAGCATTTACTCTGTATATGTGTATGAATTTACATCTTGGCACTTATAGTGCAAGGGTGATCTTAAAAATATAAACAGGATGACAAGCTAGTTCCATGGGTAAGGGTGATCGCTGCCAAGCTTGATGACTTGAGCTCACGTTCTGGGTCCTACATGGTAAAAAGAGAGAGGAGACTCATACAAGTTGTCCTCTGTGCCACAGTGAGCACACATTCACCCCACATGCATACTATCCACCCTATACATACACAAAGATATAAATAAGATTAATGTATAGTGCCACACATAAATACAGAAACAAAAGCACAAAGAGAAGAGAACAAGAGGACAGGCATGGTCTAGAGGGATGGCACAGCAGTTCAAAGCATGCATTGCTCTGGCAGAAGACCCAACTTCAGTTCCCAGCACCCCACATCAAGCTGCTCGAACTGTCTGGAACTCCAGTTTCCGGGGATTCGATGCCCTCTTCTGGCCTCCGCAGGCATCTACCCACATATGCATGGACCCATACACAGACACACGCATGCAATTAGAAATAAAAATAAAATACTTTTTTAAAGAAAAAGGGGTCAATACAATCATAGAATCAAGCCTTAGCATGCAGGGACGTAGGCAAGAATCAGGGCTGAAACATTCCCAGCCCCTGAAGAGGAGCTCGCTGGCCATTGGTGGCACTGGGCTCTCATTTCAAATAGGCACCATTTGAGAAATGCCCTGCTCTGAAACATGGAAAAATGAGGAATTATAGGCCTATCTAACAAATCAAAAATAAATGAAGTAACAACATAAAGGTAGATTTACCGTTATTTATAATTTACCATTTTTACCTTGTTTTCAATTGTCTCTCGTCCTCTTCATTTGAGGAGCCCATTACATTTTATTATGCTAAATCCTATCTTATGTCACATAAATTATAGTTAAAGATCTTAATATTAAAGCCTCTTAGCTCAGAGATCATATTTCAAGCTTTGTTCAAACCAGACGTTAATGCTGGAATTGAACACAGAACGCTCTGTCTTCATTACCCACCATCTCAGAAGTATAATACAATTTTTGCTATATATGGCACAAAAATGCCTCTTGATATAACACTGAATTATGGAGATATATTGATTTCTGCAGTATTTTGACAAAACAATAAAACTAAACCTGTTAGCTGCTAAACAGACACCCAGACATCAGCGCGGCCATGATAGCAGCAGTCATGAAGATAAAGACTCCATCTAGCCCAGTTACAGCAGGAAACTAGTCAAACCCTCGTCTGTCCCACCAGTTCCTGCTGCACACACTGCTGTCAGTTTCACTGTCCTTTCTCCCCAGGAAAGTGAAGAGAAAGGAAGGTTCGTCACTGGTTCAAACCAGAATCCTAAGCTTCACTTACCAGTTGGGGGACCTTGAGCAACTAATGTAAGTTCAGGGTGACTGGGTCTCTTCATGAGTCAAAGGTACAATATGAACCCAAGGGATTCATTATGAGTTAATACACACACACACACACACACACACACACACACACACAGTGCACCCAACATACCCTTGGCCCAGCAGGTATTTGATAAGCAATGACTGCCAAAATGATTCCTCAAATAAGGTTGCACAGACAGCATGAGGCACACTAGGGTGAGTTAGGATGGCCGGTCACATTCTATCCTTCCTTGGTCTTTCTCTCTCCCAAGATCCCGGGGCTCATCTTGCCTGATTTCTGTCTCCAGAATGCAAGTCTGGCCAACCCCAGAGGGTTATTTGGGGACAAAGTACAATAAGAGATATATCTGTGCTTTGCAAAGGAAAAAATGCTACTCACGCATGAAGGATTATTACCACAAATCAGACTTACCAGCACCCTCAGAGTGCTGTGTCGTTCAGAGTCAGGCATTGGGCCAGCACAGAAAAGGGACTTTTCAAAGATAAATCAGCGTGTCCTTTCCCCCCCAGTAATGGTGGCAATAACAGTAGTGGACTGTGCACCTAACTTTCTCCCAGTAATAAGGCAGGGTTGCCACCACTACAGTTTGCAGGTATTAAGCACCTACTAAGAGCCAAGCCCCAAATACACTGGCATGGTGATCTCATTTCACTCGGTGACTCATGGGAACATGGGCACTGGAGTAATGCGTGTTTTTTAGTACTAAGTTTTTTAGTACTAAGAGGGAGAAGTCCAAGGATTTACCCGAGCATCACAGCTGCCAAGGGGTAGCCCCAGATGAGATGCAGCCTTCTCCATGCCAGCAGGCTCCTCCAGGCTCTGAGGAGGCTCCTGACCAGGTCTTCAGGCGGGTGCAGGACAACTGAGAAGCTCTGAGGATTTCAGTTTTTCCATAAGTCACCACAGCCTGTTGTCACATTTGAGGAAGAGAGGGGATTTTGAGACAAGATCAGGGTTTGGGTCTTGGAATCCCTATTGCTGGGCTGAGTAATCCTGCCCAAGTCCCCTTACCATCTCTGATCCCAAGCAAGAGCCCCACACTTTCTGATCCTCAGTTTCTTTCTTCCTGGTTTTGTTTGTTTTTCATTTTTTCTTTTTCTTTTTCTTCTTCTTTTTTTTTGACAGAATGTCACCATGTAGATCTAGGCTGGCCTGGAATTCACTATATAGACAAGGCTGGCTACAAATTCAATGAGCCACCTGCCTCCCTGAGTGCTGGGATTAAAGGCATGCATCACTACCCCCAGCCAGCCTTGCTTCTTAAAAGGTGGATTATAACCACATATGGGGGCAATGTAACTAAATGTGGGGGGTTGCGAAAATCTTGGCAATAGCAAAGGGTTTCTAAACATACAGCAACCAAAAATTCAAAAATCAAACACATAATGAATCTGGAGTATTTCTGACAGCTTACCCGTGATACTTCACATGGCTGTACTTGAGTCCTAGCCCTGAACACACAGCACACACAGCTGGTACTATACATGCCATCACCCCATGCAACACACCAGTGGATGATGTTCGAAACATCTGTGTTCAGACTCGAGGCTGCTGCAGGTCAGGAACTGCAGTGATTTCACCGTCTGTACAAAGTTCCCTAATCTTTAATGGTTTAATCGCAGAAAATAGCCTTTTCCTATTTTCCTAACAACATTGCTCCTCATGTGAATAGCACATTAATGTATCTTTCAGTTGTATGGTATTGGAATGTTTAACTTTAAAAACCTTTCCTTGAGTTCCTGACTTCAGTTTCATTTTTTAAATAAAAGCATTAAATTAATCTTGACTTAGAATTAAGATGGAATTTTCAATGATTTTTGGAATGGTCCTAACATATACTACCACCATTTTGTGTACATATTTATGCAAAACAGTTTTCTCAGCACTGACATAAAGTCAAAAGATTGAGCAACTCTGAAAACCACTGAGGATGCTCTACATTCTGAAGCACAACTATATTCAGCCAAGATATACTATATATGTATGTATATGTATATATATATGCAAGTCCATCTCATTAGTATGCTAATTTGCTTTATCTTTAACGAGTGAAGTTATGTGCATATCAAAGAACTATATTCAAATATATTTCTATGATTTATTATCAGCAAATATTTTATTTGTATGCATATTTTGTATACTTATGTACACATGGTTACATGAAACTCTCTAGGGGACAAACAGGTCATGACCAAAAAGACTTTAAGAAGCATGAGACCAGTAAAATGGCTCAGGGGGGTACATGAACTTGTCTCCATTTTGACATCCTGGGTTCTTTACCCCAAGACCACATGATGGAAGGGGAGAATTGGCTCCACTCTGCCATGCCCTTGTACACACTCATCCTCACATGCACAAAACACACAGATACACACAATTAGGAAATGTAATTTTAGAAACTTAAATATAAACCCCAGTTTACAACAAAATGTTATTCTTTCACAGGTCTGGGGGCCAAACCACCAAAATCAAGGTCAAACCACCAAAATCAACTGGACAGAGTGCCCCCTAGAGGCTCTAAGGAGAAATTCTTCCTGTCATTCCTCTTCTTCCTATTCAAATAATCTAGGATGGTCTTACCTTGAAGTCACCTTCACAGGTTCTGAGGGTTAAGATGTAGATCCGTGTTTTGGGGACCACCTGCCAGCCCGCTACACTGACACACAGATGTCCTTCCTGATCTGTTTGGTTGAATAGCAGTACACATGGTGCTGGTTAGTTTTGTTGTCAGCTTGACACAAGCTTGGGTCATCTGGAAGATGGAACCTCTATTGAGACAATGCTTTCATCAGATTGGCCTGGGAGAGAGTCTGTGAGGTATTTTCTTAATGATTGTGGTGGGAGGGCCCAGGCCACTGTGGGTGGTGCCACCCCAGGGTAGGTGGTCTTGGGTTGTATAAGAAAGCAGGCTGAGGAAAGCCATGGGGAGCAAGCCAGTAAGCAGCATCCTCCATGGCCTCTGCATCAGCTCCTGCCTCCATACTGCTTGAGGCCCATCTTCCCGTGATGATGGGCTGTAAAGTGTAAATTAATTAAACCTTTTGCCTTCCCACGTTTGCTCTTGACCATGGCCTATGTGCTAATTTGAATGAGAATGGCCCCGTAGGCTCATATATTTGAATGTTTAGTTCCCAGTTGGTGAACTGTTTGAGAAAAATTAGGAGGCGTGGTCTCCGGAAGGCAGACCTTTGTTGGAGGAGGTATGTCACCAGGAGGGGTGGGGGGTTGAGATTTCAAAAGCCCATACCAGGCCCAGTCTCTCTCTTCGCCTCCATATTAAGGATCAGATGGACGCTCTCAGCTACTGCTCCAGCACCAAGCCTTTCTGCTGTTGCCGTGCTCCCCACCATGATGGCCTCCGAAACGGAAGCAATTCTCAATTAAATGCTTTCTTCTGAAAGCTGCCTTGGTCATGGTGTTTCCATGCAATAATACAAAAGTAACTAAGCATTTATCACAGACTAGAGAGCAAACTAAGGCAACATACCTAACATGGCACTCCCTATGTCTAGACGGAGAGGCATATTCTCCTGCTCCAGAACTCTTGGGTCCTCACCTGCAAAACTGGAATGGTCACAGGAGCTGTCCCCAGGGTCTGTTGTGAGGATCTTGGTTAGGAAAAGCTTACCCTTGTGCTGAACACGTAGTAAGCACTCAATAAATAAATAAGATTTCATTTTTTCCCATGTAGAATAGATGACAGAGATGCACGCAGTCTTCCGCTGATACACAGAAGGGGCCAAGATAGAGTTTAGCAGAAGGAAACATTTGCACATCGTCAAAGCCTTGAGAAAGAAAAGAAGGACCCACCCACC
>LOJH01026232.1:0-10046 GCA_001685095.1 Ellobius talpinus
TGAGGGGCATCTAGGTTGTTTCCAGGTTCTGGCTGTTACAAATATATTTCAATGACATGGCGTGGTCTCATTTTAGTCAGTTCCATTTTTATTGGGATTAACTTTATTGCTAATTGTCACAGTTTCCAGTGAGAGGAGGAAACCAATAAAATGACTGTCTTCTTAAACAGTCCCCCCCTTTTTGTCAAAAAGTGTTACCATAATGTGATTGAAAAGTAAAAGCCAAAGATACAGTAATTCTTGGCTTTGAAGGGCCACTTATCCAGGCATTGACTTATGTATTAAGCATTTCATGTGTTGGACATGAATTATTTCTTTTCCTTCAACAATTAGCATTGCCAGGAAAATCCATATTAGAAAGGTTTACATTTATGATATGTTATACTTCAAAAAGAAGCGGGATAAAGATTAAAATTTAATAAGAGTAGATGACACTATTAACACCATCTTATAGATAAGTTTATGCCCTGAGTACACCTCTCTGGTTGAATGAATCTAGACTTTTAGGCCCTCTTCTATGTCAGAAAAACCTATATGTATAGTAAAGTCTGTAGGCACAACCAGAATCCTTAGATTGGCACACTCACATAGTATATTATGTTAAGTTTATTGTTGATTTTTGTCACTGTATATGCATACAAATCTCAACTATCCAAAGAATATTTAGCAATAATAGTTAGTGGGAAATGCTCCTGTAAGCGGATTACCAAACCTGAGAACAAAATCTGCAAGAGCCCATAGTAGTGGCACATGTTCCGTGTCGTTGTTGGGAATAACTGTTGTAATTCCAGTTAGAACCCTATTTACCTCCAGATACTCCCAAATGCCAGCTGCAGGCCAGGTATCCAGAATGCATCATGGAACTGAATTCTTTTGGAAATTGTTTTGAGAGGAAAGAAACTGAGCTTCAATAAAATTAAACAATTCTCTTCAGGCCAAAGAACTACCAGAGGAGCAGAAAAAATGCTTTTATCCCCTTTTATTATCTCATAAATCCCACAGGCAAACCATGGTACAGGAGTGAAATTTACTTATGGTACATTGGTTCCATAAGTATTTTTTCCATAGCAAATAGGATGCCAATATATCCTGTTTATACAATAATGCTACCCTTACTCACTTCAATAATATTAAATAACAGGAAGCAGGTTTTCTTTCTTTTTTTTAACAAACGTGTTTAGTTGTTCAACTTTTTAAAAGAGATGGTATACTAGTTTTAGAAAAGAATGGATTGTTTAAACTGAATTTCATGAAAAAGGTTATTATATGTGTCTTTGTGGGATAACATGTAGCAAACATTTGTAGCAAACATATTTGTGCTTTGCCAGAACAGGCATTGTGCCCATTAAGAGCCACACATCCTTAAGTCTGCCTCAGTACTAGCACGTGAACCTTGGGGACTCTTGCTTCTCAGAGTTTTGTACAGCTCAGAGTTAGGAGTATTTAGACAGGATTTTCAAGGGTTCATTCATATCATCTTTCCCAAGACCAATGGTAACCATGAGCTATAAAGTTGTTCTATCAGGGTAATCTGATTGGATCCCATGTGGACCAACAAAGCCTCAGCACATTACCCTCCATGCCTCTGCTGCTCAACATCTTATCTCTTGAACCTTTGAAAAGGAGCTATTCACTTTGTTCTTCTACATGGAACATCCTGGTGGGAGAGGAGGAGATGGAGCTGTGGGGATGTTCTGCTCCTTTCACCATCTGCCTAGCAATGTACAGGGGAAGAATAGTGCCCATCCATTACAAACTCTGAGGCCTAGGCTATGAATTAAATATTAATGTGGTGTAACATAATGTGTTTCCTATGGAACATGGCTCATGCAGAATAATGTAGTACTTAGAAGAGAGATTCCCAAAGAAATTCAATTTTACTTGACTCAATCTAGAGTGAGGATGAGTAGTCGAGTTCCTGCCCATGCTTAAGTCCAACTCTGTCTTTCTAGCTTTAAGTTCCTTGATAGTATGGACACAATTGTTCTGTGCTCTTTCTTTCTGTCATGCACAAACACTACATACACATATGTAATATACACACAAACATACATACACACATAAGCACACACATATGTTATAGTACAGTGTCTCATCCATATAAACACCTAAGGGAGTATGTACTGACAGACTAACAGACTTCTTTATTGGATTTTAAGAATTTGATTGACAAAACTCAATTTGAATATTCACCAAGCTTCTTAATTACTTTAAATATTATGAATGGGTGGCAACTATCTTATAGATACTTGATTTAACTTTCATTATTTGGACACTGCTCAGTCTTAGCACTCCATTTTGTAATTAAACCTTAAGTTTCTTTGGGAAGGCTTTCATTGTGACCTTGAAGTATCTCAGATAGTAAAAGACAATCTTGCTTAGCCTTCCTCCCACTTTTCCATTGAGAAGAGGAATTTTAATTTTTTGAGAACTTTATACATAAGTAATGCTTCTATAGCACCCCTGCCTCTCTCTCTTCAACTACTCTTGTATCTCTCATCTTCCTCCCAAACTAATGGCCTATTCTTCAGTTATTAGTGACACAGGTGACACCTGTATATACACATATGCACATATAAATGCATATGCATGTATACAGCCTCTTGAGTTCTTTTATCATTGTTTGTAAGGTATCTTGGGCTAACCACTTGGAACTGGATTACTTACTTGGGGTCTTTTCCTTAGAGCAAACTTATTCTTTCTCTCTCAACAGCCACTGACTGCCTGTAGCTAGAAGAACAACTACAAAAGCTACTCGCAGCATGACTCCTTTGAGGAACAAGAGAGTCAATGCTATAAGGCATGATCTGCATGCAGGTTTACAATGTTTTCTTGAGTGTAAGTACAGTGAATTATCTCTATGTATAAAGGAAGCAATAGTGATGTTGTTGGGCATCTGGCCCCTGCCATTGATTACAGAAAAATCACGTACCAGGAAACTGGAGAAAATGTCTTACTCTTGATCTTCCATTTTTTTCCTATATGTGAGGTTATACGTTAAGCAGATTCGGGAAACTTCTGGGAAAATCACAGACTAGAAGTATGGGATGAGGCTAGAATGGAGGAGAGCAAACAGAGATACACTGATGATTCAATAAGTCTGATGTTGAAATTGTTTCCTTCTATCTAGGTCTGCCCGAGAGACTGTGAACATGCCTCAGAATCTACCCAAGCTAAGAAGTCTACCTACAAGACTTGCTCCCTCCTTGGGATTCCTCAGGGAAAGGCCTGGCCTACTCAGGTGACTAGCAGGCTGTCTTGGCAGAGAATGTTCTATGATAGATATTGAAGGAAGTTTGTGCAGTATTGAATAAAAAGCAGTAGAAAATTCTGGATTGGCAGAGGTGGGAGTTTGGAGGAAGGGATACTCTGCTATGCAAGGGAAAACTTGCTCCCAATTTTAAGAGACAGGAAACATGCAAATCCTAAAACTGTTACACTACAGAAATAATCATTAATTTCCAGAGATATTTCTAATAATTTTTGACATATTAGAAAAGGTAATAAAACAATACAAACCTTCTAAATAATGCTATATTAACCTAATTAAAAATTAGAAATACCCCAGTTATTTACAAGAGACTTTCATTTTAATATAGCTGATAATCAATGTCAATATTATTTCTTTTATCTTATAGTCAAAATAGAAGGAGATACAGGTGGTTAATTAGTAAAGAACAACTAACATGTTGATGGATTATTGTTGGTTTTTCTGATTTAGTGTGTACAATCATTTATAGATAATCTATTTAGTATTGAATAAACATGTCTCAGGTTGAATAAATAGCCCAATGGATAAAGTTCTTTCATGAGGACCAGATTTTATGTAAAAGTGCCAAGCATGGTAGTGTGTACCTGTCTGTGATCAGATTGTTGAAGAGGCTGAAGACAAAGAGATTCTTGGGAATTGCTGGCCAGTCAGTCTAGCCTAATGGGTAAGTGCTAGGCCAGTGAGAGATCCTGTCTCAAAAGGGGTTAAACAATCTTCTTGAGGATAAAACATGTGTGCATATGAGTGTGTGGATCTGTATACACACATGAATATAGACTTGGCTGATTAGAAAAATCTATGTCTCATACTTGCCCAAGGGTTTTGTGAGGTTGCTTTTCTGAGTTAAATCTTCTCTTTCAGACAGAAGCATCATATATTATTCCAGATGATTGTGTCTAGGGTTTTGAACTCTACATATTTTTGTAATACATACCATATATATGAATATATTTAAGGAACATATCTAAACTTTCCTTCAGGAGGAAATGGCTACTGTGATTGATGACACAAAGGGGTTG
Source organism: Ellobius talpinus (assembly GCA_001685095.1). Taxonomy (NCBI): domain Eukaryota; kingdom Metazoa; phylum Chordata; class Mammalia; order Rodentia; family Cricetidae; genus Ellobius; species Ellobius talpinus. Next base: position 4,291 of record LOJH01026232.1, read on the forward strand.
AGAAAAACTCTGGTGTGATGAGTTGAGACTGATTGATTTTTTTATTAAGAACGAAATAGAAAATCCTGGATGCATGTTAAAAATAAAAATATGTCAGTATAAGATGGGAATGCCTATTTTGCTATAGTTCTTATAAAACGGATCTAGGGCTTTTAGTCCATTACAAACTTAAAATGAGCCAATTTATTTCAGCTGCCAGAAACCCTAATGTAGTTTCAGACTGAAGGCATAAAATCCCCACGTCTGGAACAAAGAGAGTTCATCTGATCTTTTCCTTGTTTGATTGTGTCTGACAGACTGCTCTGTTCTGAAGGCAGAACATCTCAAAGCTGCTGGGAATGCAGAAGCCATTTAGGTTTGTGCCCTTTGCCAGGGTGTGTGTTAACTTTTCCCTACAGGTTAAGTTCACTCAAGTGTTTAGTAATGGAAAAGAGGTTTCATTAAAGGTTGAATAGTTCATTACTATTCAAACCACTGAAATTATAAAAAATATTTTTATGTTTAAAACTCATATTTGATACTATGAAGTAGAACGCAAAGCTTAAATAAAGCTCACTTCAAACATCAAAGAAAAGTCAGTTGAGGTGGTGGCATTGAGAACTGTGTTGCTTCCTCTTGAAGATATGAAATCAACATCCTTTCTAGGCACTTTTGTTCAGTAAGCGTTTACTGAGTTTTAAGTATGTGCTATAAGCACCAACACACACACACACACACACACACACACACACACACAAAGAGCTAATGCAGTAATGGAGTCCTGGTTTCATGGAAACTCACATTCTGAATAGAAGTTTGAGAACTACAGTATATTAACCTGAAGTTTTAGTTTGATAGGGGAAAATATTAGAAGGCACATGAGTGACCCTCGACTTTCCCCTACTTCTATCCTTTGCTGGCTGCAATTTGGGTTGTTATTTGATTTCTTTAAGACATAATTTTGTCATCCATACCATTATAGATCAATGCTGATATACCTAATTGATGGGAATATTAAATGGGATAACATAAACAATGTTCCCAGGGACATATGTGATACAGAGTACATGTTAACTGGCAAATAATATTATTACAGATATCAAATGACTTGCTCAAGTTTACCCAGTTGCACAGCAACCAATTAATAATCAGCCTCATATCAAGAGCTTCACTCTTGAGTTCTTTTTAAATCAGTGCCATTTGGGTAAGTTACATAGAAAATTAACACACTTATTTCTATCTTACCTATTGGTAAAGTACTTTGCTCCTGATAAATAATTAGTAAAATGAAAAATGCAGAAATTAAACTAATAAAAGCTACAAAAGAAAACTACTCTGTAATTCCTAATATCTTAATTAAAACTGTCATATCATTGGTCAGTCCTCATTAGAAATGTATAATTCTATTTTGGTCTTAGCATTTACTTTTCATCCACCCATTCAGTTTTATATCCTGTTTTCTCTATTTATTTTTGAAACAGAGTTTCTCTCATGTTGTTGGAGAGACCTTTATTAGTATAGTGTTGAATACTTGCTTTATGTATTGGTTCTTCAGAGAACTCAGGCTTGAATCCACTCGCCCTTTCAAACTTTCTTAGTCATCCAAGCTTTGTCTAGGATATTTTTGGCAAATATTTTCTGGGTTGCCCTTTTCCCTTTTGGTTCCAGTTTTTATTGCTCCATAATTATGTTTGTTCTATATTATTTTCTATGGTTTCCCTATACTCATTTCACAACTTCTAATTTATTGTTTCCACCTGTCTTCCCTGTATTTCAGAATCTACTGATCAGTTAAGTATCTGAGAGTGTTTAATATGTGTGTATGTGTTGAATTTGTGTCTACATCAAAACATATATGTAAGCAAGATGAGCTGTAAGTCTGTCTATAGTACTAAGAACTTCTAGAACACCGAGCTTTTGGGCTGTTAGAATGAGACAATTTTCTGTATGGGTTGCATGGGTTATTCATTTAAAATATATCACTAGGGGATGGTTGTTGAAGGAAGTTTTATACAGCATGAAAACATCCACTGCCTTTGTAATATCCACTGTAAATGAAAATATGATCATTTCAGATAATCTGCAATACAAAGAAATATGACTGATCGTACTTGGTCACACCATTCTGAATGTGCTGCTGAGAAACTGAAACACATTTTCCCATAAAACACTAGAGAACGATCAAGGCCTCAGGGAGGCAAGCATACACTCTCTTTGCTTCTAGTATGCTGTGGAATAAATGTAAAACATCAGCAAGACTTTATCTGAAGGTCAAGAAGTTTTCATGGTGTTGATTTTATTAACGTCAGGTTTTCTGAATTAAGATTCAGAATTCGTATCTAAACTTGAGACTATGTGCTGTTCCACATGGCTGATTTTTCTTCCTGATACATCAGATATTCTTTTCTCATTGTAATTAATGCCAACCTACTGACATCAGCAGAATGTACATGAAATTCTGATTGAATATTCCATTACACTCGACTCTTAGTTCTTCTCAAATGTCAGGGAACAGTGACAAGAACATAATCAACCCTGTTTTACCAAGAACTGTGAACTACATACTTGGAGCATGCTGAGCTTAGAGGGAAAATATTTGTGTACTCTTCCAGATCAAATACTCATTGCTATGAGGAATTACTAAAAGTTGGAGTTTTCCGTGTCAGGCTACTAAGGTGTTAGATACTCATGCTACAAGTTAGTTAGCAGTATGATGGTTTTTCTTTGGACTTCCTTTTTGACATTTTTGTGACTCTAGTATCCTTGGACACATGCACCCTGTAAGTTTGGATTTTCACGTAGAATATGTTGGATGTTTTCTCAAAAAGGTCATCCAATTTTCTAAACCTCCAATGAACATATATTTCTATATGATTACCCCCTCCACTTCCCTTCTCTGTATCTCTGCCATTGGATAACTCTTACTTATACCCTGACATTTTTCCTCTGTCTCAAAGCGCATTTTTTTCTCATCATAGATTTTCTATTCTACAGGCTAGGAGGCAGAAGTTTGGTCTGAGATGCTCACAATGCTCACAGTGGTTAAGGGTTATGGGTCTCATGAAGCTCACAGGTCTCATGGGTCTTTATAAGATCCTCACAAAATTGTTACCTTCTCAAGAATGTGCAAAAGGTAGAAAGTTGAATGAGGATGAACTCTTCAGTGATGTATCTGTTTAGTCAGCCATGGTGATTCTTCAGTGGAATGACTTTTCATGAGCTCTGTATGGTTTAGGTGTGACTCTTTAGTGGTATATCTGCATACAAATTGACAGAGGACTTGCCAGTAGTAAAACTGTCTTGGGGTTTATACTATGGACTGTATTGGTTAATGATGCCATAACTGACTAAGTTTAAGAAAGTATTGTGTTTTCACAGTTATGGAATCACCTAGAAATACATTTCTCAGAACACACCTTATTGTTAAGTGACCCGTGGAAAGTTACTCATTAAGTACTAGCTAGATCAATGAGCAGGTGCATGTATGCATGAGGGTGACAACTGGGGACCATTTATGCTTTCAGCACTCCAGCCCCAGTAAGGTATTCCAAATTAGCTTTAAAACAGGGGTAGGGTGTTAAAGACAGATACGGTAGAGGAAACCTGGGTATATGAGATGGAATATAGGGAAAGTAGGAAACAGTGAGCCATTTCTCAGAGGATAGGGTGTGTGGTAGAGAGAAAAACCGAGAAAGACAAAGAGCTGAAGACAGACTCAGATCTCAGCCTGCAGAGCCTCAAATATCAAGATCAGCAGTATGACTTTTTATTTTTTTATGTGTGTGTGTGTGTGTGAGAGAGAGAGAGAGTAATAGAGATAGGAAGATAGAGATAGATCAAGATAGATAGACAGACAGACAGACAGATAGATGATAGAGAATGTGGCATGATGTACACATGGAGGTCAGCTTTCCAGAGTTCTCCCCTTCCACTGTGCACTCAGGCTGTTGGGATACAAAACAGACGTTTGACACAACAAGTCATATTTTCTGAGCTATGCAGAATATATGAAGAACTTTTGAGACTGCATTGGACTTATTATAAGTATTTTGGAAGATCTCCTAGTGACTTCTTAAATGCCTTAGAGGGAATGAGGCTTTGGGAGAACTACGATGAACAGGCACTACAATGATCTAACTCTAGGCAAGAGGGACAGTGGCTCGAATGAGGAAATAAAGAGGGAGGTTGAAATCCAAAGGCTTTGCTGGGATGTGATGGCTGAGGATGAGGAGTGTTCCTTTATCATCAGTACAGGGCTTTGTTATTTCCATGACTTTGTCAACTAAACTGTCATTGGTGACTTCCTTTCTGTGGTGGTTTGAATAGGAATCATCTCCATAGTTTCATATTTTTGAATGATGAGTCATCAGGGAGTGGCATTACTTGAGAGGGATTAGGGGTATGGCCTTATTGGAATAGGTTTGCCCTTGTTGGAGGAAATATGTTACTTGGGGGTGGGCTTTGAGGTTTCTAAAACCCTTTAGAAACCTCTCTCTTTCTGTTGCCTGAAGATTCATATGTAAAACTCACAGCTACTTCTCCAGCACCATGTTGGACTGCATGACACCATACTCCTTACTACAACAATAATAGACTAAGCATCTGAAATTGGACGCAAGCCCAATTAACTGCTTTAATTTATAAGAGTTTGTCATCATCACAGCATCTCTTCACGGCAATAGAATACTGAACAGGGCAGTGTCCCAATACTCTTGTTATATCAGTGACTCTCTTATGGTCCCTTTCTAAATAGTGTTCTCCTCTCAGGGTAGAACAAGGCTGTGGGAGCCCACAGAAGTGGATCCATTCCAGCTTGACCAAAGGTCAGAGAATTCAAGCTTATTCCTGCTCCTTCAAGGGTATGACAGTAGGCTTGACCAAGAAAGTGGCTGGCTGCAGGATGCTTGGTCTAAGGTGTGGTCTTGCATGTCCTGCCTAAACAACAGAATACTTAACTCAAGATATAGTTGCTTGATGCTTCAGGTATTGAGACAGGTAATTGCTCTGTTTGTGCTTTGTATCACGTTAAAGTAGTCTTTTGCCTTCTTACCCCCTCCTTTGGATTGGGGTATATAAGTATATGGTAAATAAACATGGCCAAATTCTGTATTTACTGGATTGCCTTCCTGGTTCTATTTCTGCTTTTCTATTCTTTTTCTTTAATATCTCTGTTCCTACTGCATAATATTTCTATGATTAGCTAGTTGTTTGTAAACTCTCTCAATGGAAAATTGTCTCAGAGGTACATAGTGCCTAACTGTGCACTCTCCCCAACAGAATACTTAGAATACACTTGCTCGATGTTTCAGGTATTGAAGCAGGTAATTACCGTTTGTGTTTTGTATCATGTTAAAGCAGTCTTTTGTCTTTTTCCACCCTTTTAGAATGGGATTTATAAGTAAATGGAAAATAAATTTGGGCAAATACAGTATGCATTGGATTGCCTTCCTGGTTCTACTTTGCATCCATGTTTCTTTTTTACTTATCTCTGTTCCTCCTGTCTAATATTTCCAGTCCTCATGCCCCTACCCCGGAATGTGCAAATCCCGTTGAGGCTGGACTCTGACACAAAGGTCCATCTAGAGTTATAGCAAGGGCTTGACTACTGCTTTAACTTAGAGATAGGCCAGTGCGTTTTAGTGATCTCCAGGATATCATTTGCACTTAGTGACTTTGTAGTTGCTCTGTAAGGAAAAGAAGAAATCTAAGACTTAAAATCACTCAACAAGAAAGTAGAAACAAAGGCTCTCTCTCTATATCTATCTATCTATCTATCT
>LOJH01026233.1:0-18472 GCA_001685095.1 Ellobius talpinus
TCTTTATTAACCAATGAAAGTAACACATAGACAGATGATCCTCCTACATCACATCTCCTTGCACGTTTTTTATTGGTACAGTTTGGTAAAAGTGCTTCTATAGATGGTAATAACCAACTTGTAATCAAAGGATTACTCCCACAGAAACAGAAATAAAATGTCTTAAGATATTTCAAGGCATACTTGTCAAACATGCCGACCACCAGACTCAATCCTGCAGATTCTCAGTGCTTTGTTGTTGGTATCAAAACTGACTTTCAGGCTGACACAGGCAAGCAAATTCAGTTCCCAGCCAAAGCTAACTAATTTGCTAATCCCCACTGATTTTCCACAACGTGTGGTAGAGATTTGCTGGATGTCTTTACCATCAGAGCTAACATACCATTGCATTAAAAACCAGACAGAAGAACTGCCAAGTTTTTAGGCATTGACCTGAAATCCTTGCAAGATGCTGATGATCAAATTGTTGACATACTTGTCACATTTGCCAGAGAAATACAATAGGTGAAGGAGGAGCTTTTTAAAATTGTTCATACACTTCTGTAAAATGCAAGATAAATATGTTATTATGATAAGATGTTAAGCAGGGTGCCAAGGTAAGTTTTGTTAGGTCAGTAGTGGGCAGAGCATCTTTCTTCTGAAAGCCACCGATTTCATATTCATTGGTAATATGCTGTTCTGTTGTTTTTCCACTAATGAAGTACATGGTCTTCCTTGGGACTTTTTTCTATTTAAACCTCTGGCTCCCAGTTCTGCATTTCTCTCTTTCATTACACATCATCACCACTCCCAGACCACACTCACAGTAAGGAGCCTCCCCTTTCCAAGTGTTTTACAGAGAATTTTTCATCCATGTTCGTCCTAATTTCCTTTTGCTGTTAGGTCTTTTGTTTTTATATTAAGGTAGTATTAGCTTTGTGAAGATTACTGGGAGATATTCCTTCCTGGTCTATTTCCAGTCTGCTCCCAGTTATTGTTTTCTGCCTAGTGCTTGTGGGTCAAGATGTGAGCTCTCTGTTGAGCTTTCTGCCTGCAGGCCATGCTCCCTACCATGATCTTTATAGACTAACTCTGGAACTGTAAACCCCAAGCAAACTCATTCATTATAAGTTGCCTTAGTAATGTTGTTATATTAGAGCCACAGAAAAATAAATAGGCAGCTTGTAAGCCTACCTGCAATCCTAGAACATGGGTAGAGGAGACAGAGACTGCGAGCTCTGGATTCAGGAAGAGATCCTGTTTCAAAATATATGGTAAAGAGCAATGAAAGAGGAAACCTGACATTGACTTTGGGAGTCCACATGCACACATGTGTGCATACACCTGCATACAAATGTGCTTCTCCCTCAATTTTTTATAGAGCTATATTTTATCATTCTTTGGGTCCTCTGCTGCAATACTAAAATAAGGTCTCAAATAATGCCCTTTAAATTGTATCCTCTAGTGTTTTAGATGTGGAGCAATATTGTGTCATATCTGTGTGAATGTAAAATGTCTTGAACCTGGTGATGGTTTGTCATTCTGATTGCACCTTATCAGAAATTGCAGAATCTAAAAGGTACCAGCACATGCTACATTCACCATTTGCTCCTCAGAGAGTAGATCAAGGTTAGATCCCTGGGTAAAGTCACTGTATAGTGTTTACTTGTACACTTTTAAATTTTATTCTAAGAGAATTAACCCCTAAAATAGAAGTTAAAGCATTCCTTTGGTTCTGTTCCAATATGAATGGACTCTGTTCTCTCATTTCTATTATTGAACTAAGTCACATTAAAGTCAAGAACAAGGTAGGCATTCTCACCATCCCTGTTATTACTTAAAACTGCCTTGCAAGTTTCTAGGGAAAATAGCAATCCAGTATATTAAAGTGCTATAAAGACTGAAGAAAGATAAGTAATTATTTTCCTGGTAATATGCTTGCCTATGTAGGAAATTCTTCACTCTGGAAAACACTTATAATAATGCCATGAAAATAAATATGCCAAGCATTCATTGTTTGTATCTGCATTGACAATAACTAGATAAAATTTCAGCACTTTATATTTCTTAAAATTTGCAAATTTGTCAAATTGATAGTTCATTTTTCTAGACTTTTTTTGTTGCTGCTGTTTATTTTTTATGTATGAGTGTTTGTTTTGTCTGCATGGGTGTATGTGTACCACAAAGCCCAGAAGATGGAACTGATCTCCTGGAACTGGAGATACAGACGGTTGTGAACCACTCTGTGGACGCTGGGAGCTAAATTCATGTCCTCTGTGGGAGGAGCGTGTGCTCTCAATCACTGGGCCATTTCTCTAGTCCCTGTTTTTTGTTTTAAGTGGGGCTGGCACTTGTTGCTAGATGCTCTCATTTTTCTCTTCAATGTCAACTGATTTAGCCAAATTTTTCTATCTAGAATATTTTTCATATACTTTGGAATCTCAATGTAGCTGTTGGGAAGTGAATAGACTTTGCCAAGAAGATAGTTATATCCGTACAACTGTGTTTTACTTTCATCGAGGGTGAAAGCATAAGTTACCAAGAATTGCGTCATTTTTCTTACACATGCATATTACAGCCTTTAGTAATTCCACAAGTAACAGGTCACAACACAACTGTTTCTGCAATCCAGAAACACATGACACGCTCCTTCTTTTGACTGTGCATTTCAACCTCTTATCCTCTAGGTGGCAGTATTGTTTTCTAAATTGGGCACCAAAGCTAAGTTGGAAAGCTGAGGAAAGTTACATGAATGGTGTGTGAGAACTTTCTCCAAATTAAAAAGAAACTTGATGGGTCTTCTGAATCTATTTATATTTAGCGAAAGATGAAGGCTTGGATTTTTATTTTAAATGTGTCACAAACTACAGATTTATTGAAGATTCAATTAATAAGTATACTAAAGAATACACTTCTAGTATGAGACAGGAAATATTCAAGTTACAATAACATCTTTACAAATTTATCATCTGTTTGGTTGGAAGTGAGACCCCAGCCCCCTGACACCCCTATACCCAAGGAGTCTGGGATGTTTGGTTGGCATTATTTGTGTCAGCGGAGAGGCTTTCTTAAGGAATATTCCTAAGAACATCTTCCAAAAGTATTTTTTTTTGCTTAGGTTTCATTTGAATTTTAATGGAATAATTTGATTAAATTTATGACTTTATACTTACTAATCTAAAAGTCTTATTGCTGAAATTATAGATCATAATCTGAAAAAGCTAATTAACATTTTACAAAACTTCATTTTACCAAATATAAAGTGAGGGTGCCAGTGCTTACTTAGCAACTCATAATTGTAGCTAAGGACTTGAGCTCTGGAGTCAGATTGCAAAAGGCTAGTCTTCAGTTTTACATATTAACAGCTGTGGTGTCTGCTCTTCAGAAATCGTGTTTGCCAAGATTTTTACTTACAAAAAATGGGAGTAATAACCTGGCAGGTTGTGATGATTAAGTGGAAACCCAACATACACTTGAAGTATATTTGCTTCTCTATAATTTAAATGGCTGTTATTTTCATCATTGTGTTTGATCTTAACATTGCATATGAATGATTCATGTCTCATGAATGGCAAATAAGCCAAATGACATAGTGCTAACAGGGGCAGTTCAAGACTCCTCATTGTGGAAATAAGTTGGGTGCCAATTTGTTGTATGGAGGCCGCTTGTTTGGTTCCTGGCTGCCCGGCTAGCTTAGACCCAAAATAATCACACAGAAACTGTTTTAATTAAACCACTGCTTGGTCCATTAGCTCTAACTTTTTATTGGCTAACTCTTACATATTAATTTAACTATCTCCATTAATCTGTGTATTACCATCACCACGAGGTCATGGCCTACCAGCAAATTTCATCATGTCTGTCTTCGGCAGCAGATCCTTGGCATCTCTCCAACTCTTTCTTCCTCCCAGCATTCCATTTAGTTTTCTCCACTTAACTTTATTCCCCTATAACTCTGCTATAGGCCCCAAACAGTTCCTTTATTCATTAACCAATAAAAGCAACACAAAGACAGAAGGACCTCCCACACCCCTCCTATGCAGTCATTAGTATCTTAATAATTTCTGAGCACCATGCTGTTCTTTCTCATCCACCTATCTACCGATTGCTCAACAATTAATGATTTAATGCATTTAATAACTCTATGTCCCTTCATATATGTGACAGGCAGGTTTTATTATTTACACATTCCCTCACTATAAAACTCAAGATTATTGAACCAAAACCTATAGTAATTGAAGTTTATGCTTAGAAAACACTTAAGCCCAGTTACAATTCATTTTCAGTACAGTAGTGGGCTTTGATTCAATTTAACAATCATTTTAATCATCTATTTGCAAACGATTTGCTATGTTCAGTAGATTAAACATTAGTAAATATATTGTTTAAAAATTGTGGTAGAAAGAAAGATTTTTATCACATGGAAGAGTAGTATAAATGTCCAATAGAGTCCTAATAGGGTGAAGCTGCTTGTTTTGTGCCGAAACAAAGCCTTTGTGGCCGCCCAAAGGAGATCTTGTAGAAACCAATCCTGTTAACATTCTCTCATCTGGAGAAAGGAGGCTCATGTGACTCAGAAAGCTCCTGATAGCTTCACAAGGCCCTTCTCCTTCCTGATATTATGTGAAGCAAACAATTGATTGGAGTGATGCTCTTCACTGGTGCCACTGCCTTTGGTTCCTACATGCTGGGAGTGGGCCTTTTTCAGTGATGTAGCTGCCTTCAAGTTTCTCATGCTTCATTCAGTATGCAAACCCAACGAGCTAAGCTGAACTTGGATGGAAGGCTTTCTTTGGTTGTCTGTGCTCTTTCTGTTTGGAGTGAAGAGACATTTCTTTACATTGTCCCAGGAAGAGTCATGCAACAAACACTATAGGAAAGCAAAGGTAATTTGAATAGAAGGTTTCTGGAGTAGGTTGTTGAGTTCAGATTTGAAAGAAGGATTAATATTTTTATAAAAATCCCAAATAAAAAATTCAGAGGAAATTAGTTAAATAAAGCAAGTAATAAAAGACACTGTCTAATCATTATAACAGATTTTATAATTTTAATGAATTCTTAAAGGTTGCCTCAAACATTGTTAGATGGAGAAATTTAAAAAGTTAAAATTTCTTAAATATATTTCTTACATTCCTACTGAAATTAAGACTACTGTTGTTTTTAAAAATTTTAAATTCAAAACAAAGCAATTTTTGAGAAAATACAATTTGTGAATCTTACTAAACTGGTAGAAGCATGTTTCAAGATATCTGTGAATATGGATGTGTAAAATAATAGCCAGTTTTTAGAACTTTTGCTGGATTCTATTCAATCATAAAGCTAGAAATTTGGGAGAGACCAAACTGAATTATGTTAAATACTATTCAGAGAAAACATTTTAATTTTAAATTTGTTATCATTTAAAAGGAAAGAATTTTGTTGCAGATATGTAGGATCACTTGTCCATCAAAACCAGGATACACCCCCTAGCAGAATTTCTGTCATCTAGTAAGTAACAATAAATGTGGTGAGGCTGTTTGTTGTAGAATATTATTTTAAGATGTGTTACGTTTGTTTATGCTATGGAATATTTTTTTTTAAATGATGCAGTGGTGTGTTGCATTTGTTAAACTCTGTGAAACTGTGTTACTTTGCCTGTCTAAAGCACCTGATTGATCTAATAAAGTACTGAACAGCCAATAGCTGGCCAGGAGAAAGGATAGGAGGGACTGACATGCAGAGAGAATAAATGAGAGGAGAAATCTGGGAAGAGAGATGGAGAAGCAAGGGAAGAAAGAGAAGGACACTGGGGGCCAGCCACACAGTAAGCCATGGAGTAAGAAGGAAAGAAAAGGTATACAGAAATAGAAAAAAGGAAAAGCCCAGAGGTAAAATATAGATGGGGTAATTTAAGTTAAGAAAAACTGGCTATTGGACTGGAGAGATAGCTCAGCAGTTAAGAGCACTGGCTGCTCTTCCAGAGGTCCTGAGTTCAATTCCCAGCAACCATATGGTGGCACACAGCCATCTATAGTGGGGTTTGATGCCCTCTTCTGGCACACAGACATACATGTAGATAGAACCTCATATACAAAAAAATAAATAAATTTCTAAAAAAATAAAAGAAAAGCTACCTAGAAATAAGCCAAGCTAAGGCCAGACATTTATAAGTAATAATAAGTCTTCATGTATTTATTTATTTGGGAATTGGATGATAGTTCCCCCAAAGTCTAAGAGAAAAAGAAAACAAGCTACAGATTTTGAATTTAGGAAAAGGAGCACTTGAACAATTTTGATGGTGTCATCTATTAGTCTGGACACTATGGAATTAAGCATAGAGGTTTAAAAATTCCCAACACCAAACCTTAAAAATATGGTTAATATATAATTCCACTATTGTACTTCCTGTATATATGTATGAAAATGTAATAAGCTTACTATGTTCTACATAGGCTTACTATGTTTACAATCTTACATAACATAAGCCTACAATTAATATGCATTCATTAAAATAATTTCATTAAGAAATATAAAGTAACCTAAAAGCAAATTTTGGACAAAATGGATAGAATCATGATGACTAACTTAAGGAGCTAGTGAGCATGTCATTTACTTTTCTCTGAGGGATGCTGTTTACCTACTAAGGGGTAGACTTGAAGAGAATTGATTGTTCTTGATCCATTTTGTGACGTCAGGTACTATTTCAGTTTCATCTCTTTGGAAATAATCGCTGCATCAATTACTTCCTATTTTAATGCCATAACACCCTATAGTCACAATTACCAGTTATCTGGACACTAAACTGTGCCACAGTGGTCTAGATAAAGACTGTCAGTCCAGTTATTTGCAGATTAGGTCATTTGAAAGTGTGGGATGAGCTAGTGACTTCCTTTCTTGTCTCCCACATGTATCATTGTCTATTGTAGAATCATTACTGAATAGTGGAACTTCTCATAGCAGACTTTTCACACTCTTCCTTAACCACATGGTTGTTACTGATTCCACAAAGAATTACATAGCCCAATTGTCAATAGTGCTGAGGTTGAAAGCTACTCCTTGATCATGTCTGAAACAACAAACTGCATAGTGTAACCAAGGACTGGGTTATTCAGAGGCTACTCTGTGTGTGGGAACAACAAAGGGGGAAGACTTCTGTGGAGAATACAAAATCAATAATACTAAATTAAACTTGATTTTATTATTAATATGTATCATAAGCTTGTGACAAAGGCCACTGATGAAATCCTGCTTCCTTAAAAGTTATATAGATTGATAGATGTAATAGTTTGTAAAGCCAACAGGTACTTGGCTTTTTTCTAAACAGTTACTTCAGTTTTCATGCTAAATTTTAGTAATACACTTTAAAAATGTCAGTTCTTGTCTTTCAAAAATGTGCTTTGCATGAAAATCAATTCAGAAAAATGGTCACAATCAGTTGGCTGCTTTCTCTTATGCATTTAGCTGCACCTGTTTGGTGGTAAGGTTGTCATGGCTTGTGAATGAGCTCAGTTCATTCCCAATGCCTGTGATGGGACAACCTATCTTAGGTTTGCTTTCAAAAGGCAGTGAAATGTCTTTCAAATCCATTCATTCTCTCTGTGTTATTATCTATACTCATCATATCTTGCCTGGATGGTAGAAATTGCTAGAAAACTGATGATCTTCCCAAGTCTGGTTTTATATGCTGCCAGGCCATTCCCTCAAAAGGAGAATTTACAACCTTTAATCTCTCCATTTATATTTTGTGTTGTATAAGGTCTGACATGGTTTAGGCTGCCATTCAAGCCTTCTGACCATTCAGTGGATTTTAGTACTACCATATCATGGCTTTCCAATCCCCATGTATGACCTATGCTCAGTAATTTATAATATTTGTTAACAGTCTTTATTGTGGTTTTATTAGACCATGTTATTTTCTTAAGTTTTAAAACTGTAACATTAATGTCCATATTAAATGCTTTTATTCCCCATTAAACTCTTAAGTTCATTGTCAGCAGAAATTGTGTATGATTTTACCACTCTATTGTTGGTATCTAGCAGAATATCCAGTGTATTAACATAGACTGCTGTGTGAATTTTGCTTCCTAAAGTTACAGAATAGGTACAAAGTGGGCCTGAGTATCTGTTAAATTGAGAATATTATGAATAGGAAATATCAAAGTAAGACTTCAATATTCAGGACTATAAGAGCCAAAAGATAAATAAAATTTATATCAATGTGATCATAAATGCAGGATAAGCAATAGGTTAAATGAACTTGCAAAAAACCCTCAGAAATTAGTTAATTATAAAACTTGGCTTTTGACTTCCATGTTACCTAAATCTGAAAATAAGAATTTCAAATCTATGAGATGATAACTTTCTCAAACTGAGAAAACTAAAATTCTATGAATAGTTAAATCCTGCCAAGAGAATTGTCCTCAAGATTTAAGAGCCACATACTACGAGTCAATACTTCCATATCTAACAAAAATATTAAAAGTTATTAACCCTGAATCTCTGGGAAAGTCACTTTTTTATATATATATAATCTCAGTGTTGTCAACAGTCAAAGAGGCGTAGATAAATGCTATCTACTGTCTGAGTTCTGCAAGGTAAAGGAACAACAGCCCTTCCCCACCTCCAAACACTGAGATTTCTCTTTCACAAACAGGAGGCAACAGTCACTCAGACTCTTTCCTTATATGAAGGAGTAGGATTCCACATCATCCTTAGTTTCCACCTTATCTAAAAGAAATACTGGTGTTCTTAGTTAAGGTATTCCCCGTCTTTGACTTCTGCTCATCTTGTTTGAAAGACCAAATGTAGTCCAATGAGACATCAGTGTGTATAGGTCCTAGATGGTTCAGCCTCATAGAATTACCTACTTGGCCACCGAACTCTTATGTATCAAAATCTTCTTCCATACCAGATTTCTACTGGTTTCACTTTTTTAACCTTCTAAATAGAACTTTCTCAGTCTATATTATCCTAGAAAGTTAATTCATTAATAACTGACAGAATTGAGAGTTTCCTTGATCACTTATTTTTATGAGGTATTTAAGCAGATCATTGGTTTTTTTTTAAGCTCATGTGATGGCCATCATGGTGGTCCACCTGACTATATTTGTCATTAATTAAAACCCAAGAGACTGGATATACCTGTGAGGGATTTTTCTTAATTAAATCATTTGAAGTGGGAAGATCCACCTTTAATCTGGATCTTTTCAGGTGGGAAGATCCACCTTTAATCTGGTCACACGTTCTGGTGACAGCCTATATAAATGACATGGAAGAAGGAAGCCTTTGCTCTTTGTGTGCTTGCCTTTGTTCTCACTAGTAAGTTGATTCCTTTACTGACATCAGAGCCTGCTTGTTCAGGAGTCAGGTGTATCCTGAAGACCAGTTGAGACATCCAGCCTTGTGGACTGAACAGCTACTGGATTCCTCCCATTGGTAGACGGTCACTGTTGGACTAGCTTGATCACAGCCTGTAAACTACTGTAACAAATCCTATTTATATCCATTCTATCAGTTCTGGTCTTCCAGAGAAGCCTGACTAATGCAGCTGGGAGAGCTAAAAATATATGTAGCTTCGCAGAGCAAAGATCTCTTCCTCTAGGGTAGCCTACCATGCAGAAAGCTTGGCTTCCTTACTATTTAGGGAGAAACTTCTCCAGGAGTAGGTTCCATTTTTTCCCCAAAAGCTCTTTGTTGTTATTAGTCCCTTTATCCACACCCTACCATCTGCTCCCTCACTCCAGATTAACTCTTCCTGTTCCTTTTCCCCTCTTAACTGTTTATTCATTCCATCTCCCTTCCCTCGAATGTTCTTCCCAATGACCCTTTATTTAATAATTTTCTGACCATTATGAGTATGTCAAACAAAATGCACTTATTTGAAGATTTAACACTACTAACATCCATAGATGAGAGAAAACATACGGCATTAGTCTGTTTGGGTTTGGGTTGACTCACTCTGAATGATTATTTCCATCTCCACCCATTTACCTGTGAGTTAAGTTTTTCTTAATAGATGAAAGAAGCATCATTATTTTTACATGAAATTATTCTATAACAAGGCAATGACTCTATGAGGAAACTGAATAAACATTTTCAGTAAAATGGCAATATATAAAATCAGCATACAAAAGTCAACAACTTTTATACATACATCAATGGAATAAAAATACCTAGCTATACACTCACATGACAGTCTCCTGATTTTTTGACAAGTTTGCCAAAAATACACTTAGAGAAAAGGCAACTTCTTCAACAATGATTCTGGTAAAATTGGGTATGCAAATATAGAAGAATGAAATGAGAGCCCTATTTATCACCTTGCACAAAAATCAACTCTAAATTTATCAAAGATTTTAATGAAGATCTGAAACTAATTAGAGAAGAAATTACAGAAAACATGTCAAGATACAGTCATAGGTAAAGCCTTTCTGAATAAGATTAGGGTTGTTTGAGAAATAATGTCAACAGTAGACAAACAAGACATCATGAAATGAGAAAGCTTTTGTACAATGAAGAAAACAGGTAACTAAATGAGAAGACAGCTTAAAGAAAGAGAGGAAACCTTTCAGTTGTGTGTCTGACAGAGGAGTAATCTATAACTATATAGGAACTCAAAAACCAAGCAACGTCAAACAACCTAACTAAAACAAAGGGCTAAGTAATGGAATAGTCAATTCTCAAAAGGTAAAATACAAAAAAACCCACAAAAAACCAAACGTGGAACTTTATTAGCCAAGAGATAATGCAAATCATCTTACCCCAATCAGAATGTCAGTCATTGAGAAAATGACAAATGTTAATGAAGATGTGGACCAAAGTGAACATTATATCTGCTGGTGAGAATATAAACTAGGCCAGTAGCTATGAAAGCTCCTCAAAAACTTAAAGTCACTAAGCAGTATGGTCCAGTTATACTACTTCTGGTTTAACCTGAAGACTTCTAAGTTAATCTATCTCAGATGCTTGTGCATTAGTGGTTATTGCAGCATTATTCACAAATCTTAAGTTACGGAACGAACTTAAGTGTCCAGCATCAAAGGACTGGGTACAGAAAATGTCACATACCTGTACAGTAGAGTTTTTTAGCCATAAAAAGAACAATGTTACATTGTTTGCAGAAAAATGAATTTGACTGGTGATAGTCACAGCGTACAAATAAAAACAGTATAACAAGGACATGTACTGGATTTCTCATAACATGACATGAGGGTAGAAATGAAGCTGTCTGGGGAAAATTGGATTAATTATATGAGGGAAAAAGATGAGAAGAAGGAAGCTATATCTAACTTTCTCTCTGTGTGTGTACACATAAACATTTTTTTAAAAAGAAAAAAACCATAAGCAATGAAAAGACTTGCAAGGAAGAAATTATAATAACCATGTTCTTAATTTATTCCTTGGGTGACCTAATTTATTTTAGATTTTGGAAGTGGTGCTTGATTATATATTTTGATTATATGCTGATTTGAATGTTTTATATATCTTTATCAGAATAGAAATCAGTTTAAAATAGGATTGGTAATTTTTTACTACTAGAATGAAACAAGAGATATAGTTTTAATGGTGCTGAAATTAAGTAGTCACGAGTTTCTGGTCTTTATCCTGGAAAGATAAGTACTGCTTTTATAGTAACACAGACTCTGATGCTGCAGGGCCTCCATTGCCTTCAGTATTGAGCTATGAGAGCCTCAGTGCAGGGCTATAAATGGAGGGTTAGCAAGAAAAAAGCTGATGGATTCTGAGTTAAAGTTTCTTCTTAATTCATTATCTTGTCTGTGGCCAAATGTAATTATATTTTGCTTAGCATACACCCTGTCATTGATATGAAAAACACTAATAATTAACTAACTGAAAACCTAAATATAATAAAACTCAGTGTTCTGTAGAGGCCAACGGGTTAATATTGTAAGTGAATGCTCTCTGGAGTCAAGATAGATGGAGGGAAGTTGAGCAGGGAAAATGAAAGCTCTCTGGCATTGTGAAATGTTTTATGGAATGCTAGTTATATACTGAGAGACGTAGTTTGACAAATGCCAGTTTGGGTTATGAATTTAATAAGATTTTAATATTAAATGATTTTATATACTTTCAGTATGTATTTTTGTATCTAAACAGAAATAAGAAAAATGAACTCATAAAATTAGCAGAGTAATGAATTATTCATATAGCTCTGCTTTAAACAATGAAAGCCAAAGCTACTTGGCTTTATAAATATAAAATTTTATATTTTAATATTACTTCATAGTTAAGATCAATGATGTCTTCTGCAACAGTGTGAAATTAAAGGTCTATCCATAGAAATGAACGTGACATTATTTTCTAATTTCCGGGCAGTATACTTTTTAATTTCCTTATTACATTTAACATGAGAGAGCTTCATAAGGTTAATACCTTGAAATGCAGTGGTTGATGGTGGTGGTGTATCACTGCACATCCTCGGCCTCTGTACAGAAACATTTAATGACATAAGAGTATTTGAATATTATACCAAATATAAATGTCCACGTTTGAAGCAGTAAAAGGGCTCCCTGCTGTTACCATGTGTGCATGAGAATAAATAACTACAGCAGACCAGACAGCAGCAGAACGAAGGGATAATTTCATCAAGTCTTGCTTTGTGAAACACTGCGTGTATTGGGGCTACTTGCAGGAGAAGTGACCCAGGCAGCTGCAGTACTACACAGCATGTTGACAAACAAGTAAAGCTGTACCGCTGAAGTTCCTGCAACGTGCAGGCAGTTTCACAAAGAACCTCCTTCTCCCCCCTCCCCCAACAGTGATTGTTCACTGCTTTTATAATCTTGGGGATACGGATTCTTGTAAGTTTCATGAGCTTCCTGAGTGTCTTAATCCTCTCTTCTTCAGTGCTTCATTTAAAGAAAAAAAGCTATGTAACCCACCACTATTTAACATATCTCCCAGGGGCTGAGCACATTCATCACTGACTTTATATTGTGGTTTTCGGGATGGTATAGATAACTGTTATCAAATAAAAAAAATAGTATCAATGCCGAGCAGGAAAGAGGAGTGATGTGGATCCTTGTTCCATGTGTTTAAAGGTATTGCGACAATTTGAAGTGCTTTAACTCAACTTGTTAGCTATTTTAAGAACGTGAAAGCTGCTTGCAGTTTGATGATTATGATTATATACACTTTTTATCCAAGCAAGAATATATACTCTTGTCAGAATCTTGTAAACTCCTTTTGATTTCCATTTTTTTTCTCCTGCTAATTTTTATTTTTAGATTCGAGTATTTAGGTTCGCTATGACTGATGGGGAACTGAACATTGAAACCTCAATATTGAAAACTGTTAAGAGGTATTTCACAATTTTCATTCTTGTCTCGTTTCTCTAATCTGAATGATTTTTGATTAGTTCACACCGGTGTTCCTCCTATGTCATAAAAACAGTTCACGTTACTTTCCCTATACGCACCTTTCCATTACTTATATTGTGACTAACTTTGTTCCACAAGCCCAATACCATGAATTTTTCCCTTTAAACCTTTTGCATCAATTGCTGATGTGATCCTTTCCCCTAAACCTGTCTCCTTCTCTTCAGGCTTTTCCTCCCTTTCATCTCTGTCTGGGGTACCAGTCGTCTTTCACTTGCCCTTTACTGCCACACATCAGTATGGGGCATTAATCATCTCTTTCTTGACCTTAGAATAGTACTCTTGGAGGGTCCTTCTGCCTCTAGATTGACAGTGTTCACTGTAAGTTCTATGCTGTGCCTAGAGGAGTAATTGGGAATAGAATGTGCAACCACACCACTTCTCTCCAAAAATTGGACAGTATTTCTTCACTGATCACAAGATAAAATCCAAATATTTTTACCATAAAATGAGCACACTCTCTGCATCTCCATATATTCCCAACTTGGCATTTTTAATGTGCTTTAAACCCATGCATAAAACATAGCCATGAACATTAATAGAACACCACATGATGTTTGTGTCCTAGTTAGGGTTGCTTTTGTTGTGATGAAACACCATGACCAAAAGCAAATTGGGGAGGAAAGGGTTTGTTTCCCTCACAGTTCCATATAACAGTTCACCATCAAAAGCAGTGAGGACAGGAACTCAAACAGGATGGATACCTGGAGGCAGGAACTGATGCAGAATCTGTACACTGGCTTGCTTTCCACAGCATGTTCAGCCTACCTTATTGTAGAGCCCAGAAACACCATCAGCCCTGAAATGGCTTTACCCACAGTGAGCTGAGCCCTTCCATATCAATCACTAAAGAAATTGCCCTACAGGCTTGCCTATAGCCTGATCTTGTGGAATCATTTTGCTATCGAGATTCCCTCATCTCTGATGACTCTATCTCAGTGGTTCTCAACCTTCCCAATACTGCAGCCCTATAATACATTTCCTTATGTTTGGTGACCACAACCATAAAATTGTTTTCATCGCTACTTCAGAATTGTAATTTTGTTATTGTTATAAATTACAACATGTTTTCTATAGTCTGAGGTGGCCCCTGTGAGAGGGTCATTTGACCCCCAAAAGGGTCATGACCCTCAGGCTGAGAACCGCTGCCTTGTATCAACCTGACAAAACTAGCCAGCACAGTTTGATATAGATGCATATGCATAGTGTTTAAATCGGTTTGAATGAATTTACATCCTCCCTCATCATTGCTATAAGCTAAGAATTTCCAATATCCCTTTTTGTTGTTGAGGTTGTGTTATAGAGGACCTACACAGGACTGAGCAAACCCCTGTTGCTGATTCTCTCCATTTTGACCCGCTAAGTATGTCTGTAATAGCTTCTGTCCACTACAAAAAGAGGAGCTTCTTTGGTGAGGTGGGAGAGTTACACTTACTTGTGGGAATCAGGATCAGTACTTAGAAGATAGTTGGAAACTAGCAACTTAGCAAGATGGTAGTAGTTAATTCTCTTCATGAATGTGGGAGAATCCCATAGGGCACCAGCCCTTGATGTGGGATGCCCTTCTGTATATGTGTTGCTTTTACTGGTTGATGAATAAAGCTGTTTAAGTCAATGGCTGGATAGAATATACCTAGGCAGGAAATCTGAACACAGACAGACAGACAGATAGAGAATGAGGAACAAGAGACACCACATAGCTGCCAAAGAAGAGAGCCAGCAGCAGCCTACAGAAGAAAGATGCTAGGTTAGAGTTAACACCACGGCCATGTGGTGATACACAGGCCAATAAAAATGCATTAATTTATAGTTAGAGCTAGCCAGTACGAGGCCTGAGCCATTGACCAAACAATTATATTTAATATTTAGACTCTGAGTGATTATTACATAAGCGACTACAGGTACCAGTGGGCAGAGAGAAACTGGTCTACCAAGACCAGGCAAGATAGAGAAAAGTTTTCTTTTACAAGCCCTAAATGAAAAAAAACCTATAGGCACTCAGTGACTGGAGAGGAAGGGTGAATGCTTCTCCACAGACAAGTTCTAAGTACATATAGATAGGGGCAGGTAGTGGAGACATACGGGGAGTTGGAGGTGGGAGGGGAAGAATGACTGAAATACATGTATTTTATGTATTTTAGTGGGAAGAAAAGATAAACACCAGAAAGTGGTCTTCTGGAGAGTTGCTAAAAGATAATATTTAGCTAGTAAAGCTAAGTGTACAGAGAGAAATTTCCCATTTCTGGTATGAGTTAGTAAAAAA
Organism: Ellobius talpinus; assembly: GCA_001685095.1. Taxonomy (NCBI): domain Eukaryota; kingdom Metazoa; phylum Chordata; class Mammalia; order Rodentia; family Cricetidae; genus Ellobius; species Ellobius talpinus. Next base: position 15,619 of record LOJH01026233.1, read on the forward strand.
ATGAGTTATATTGTAGTTCTGAAAGCTCCAAGCCACAGATGCTAGGTTATCTGTAGAACCCTTGTGACTAACTTTGCTATTTTTGTGATAATATAGAATTGCCGTTCTGCAGTGTGATGGGGATGGAGAGGTGTGGGCCGTTAAGTCTGCGTTGTTGACTGAACTTTAATCAAAAGGAAACATGATTGAAAAGGAAAGGAGCTCTCATCTACAAGCTATTAAATATCCTCCTTTGGCTCCCAACAAACAAACAGACAAAAATCCAAAACCTCTTTCTTCTGGCATATAAAAAATGTGCATTACCTCATTATCAGGTATAGTCGTGCATTGTAACAGCCTTGGTGCACCTCCTGTCTAATTGTAGCTAAGTAACTGCAGCTAAGTAACTGCCTCCTATGGGTCTTTTCTGACCCCTCCCTCTGCCTTGTACTGAGTATTCCAGTTCTCAGGAGTGACCTGTAATCCCTATAAAGGCCCATCCCTCCAAAGCTCTGAAACTTTGCGGAGGCTCTTCCCACTGCTTGCCTTTCCTACCTGATGAATGTTTAGTTTTAGGGAATGCTTCTGGCAAGATGCTTATTTCCTTCCATCACTCAAAGTGTTATATTACTCCAGCTGGTATCGTAGGGCTGTTTCCTGTGAACTGTTAGTTTAATCTGGTGCAGGAAGCCCACACTCCTGTAATTTGTATATCTTACCTGACCTGATTTCATTTTCTATCCTTAAACAGTTGAATTTTTTAAACTCCTCCGGTATGCTTTCTGTAACTTACAATTTGTCTTCCATCACCTATATCTTCAGGCCCTTCATTTTTCAAAAACTGTTTTATTGATTTTTTTGTGTGGATTTCATTTCATGCACCCTAATCCCATTCCTCTTCCCATCCCTTCATATCTGCCCTCTGCCCTTGCAACCTCCGCCCACAAATAAAATAAAATTTAAAAGAAAAAACTCGTTATGGAAGCTGTATCAGGACACAGTGAGTCACACAGTATAACCTTTAGTCTATACATCTTTACTTGCTAGTGTTTGTTACAGTGAGTCTTTGGTCTGGTTTGAGGCCTCTGGCTTCTGCTACACTACCAATGACAGGCCCTCACTGGGACTCTTCTTGGATATTCTGTTGTTGTCCTGTTTCGTGAAGATATTGTAGCTTTGGGTCTGCAGGACCAACCCCTTCATGTGCTCCAGCACGTGAAGTTGTAGCTGGGTGGAGGTTGTTGTGATGGGCCAACGCATAGGTCAGGTTCTGGGGCCTGGTTGGTAGCTGGGTTGGTTATCCTGCCAGCTCTATCTCATCCTCACCACCAGGGGGAGCTCCCCAGCCCTTCCGCAGCTAGCTCACCTAATGTGCAGGTAGCAAGGTTGCAGGTGCCAGTTCTGCTCTCATGCCCTCAGGGCTGTCTCTCCCACAATCATACCACCAGGGCCAGTTCTACTGTGCTGTCCAGGCGAGGTGAAGGGCCCACTCTCTGGAGTGCTGCAGCTGGGGAGGGCCAGAGCCAGCTCTCCTGCTCTTACGTCTCTGAGGCCAACTATCCCACCTGCCATAGGTGGAGAGGTGATGGGTTAGGCATCTCTCCCTTGTTCACTCAGCTGAATGGCAGATGAGGGTGGGGACTAGCTCTCCCACTCTGTTGGCCATTCAGGCCCTTCACTAAATTACAGTTTAGTATTTGTTTTATAATAATGCAAATTCTCTCAACATATACAATCATGTGTGTAATTTTTTTATAGTATAGCATTACAAGTTTGTAACTATACATAATATGTAATTGTCTCTAAGACCCACACTATATATCCATATACACATACAATTATTTTCATTTTTATGAAACAATGAATGGTTTTATTTGCTATTTAATAAAAATTTTCCATTTATTCTAAAAACTAAAATTGATCTCAAGGCAACCATTAAAACACAAAGTGTCAAAAGTTGCTATTATTAGTGAGTTTTCATAAATATTAATAAACTTTACTTTGCAATAAATCTCATTAAAATTTATGAAAATTTTTCAACCTGATTTATCACCAGGCATATGCCTCTTCTTTTCTTTTTTTTTCAGGGCTTGAGCCTCATTTAATTATGTATGTTTTTAATAAAAAATTTAGAGCAGTTTTTGAGAATTTCATATATGAATACTATGTTTATTTCATTTCCACCCTTCCCTCTACCCCTCCAAATTCTCCTATGTCACCCCATCCTCGCTCAAGTTCATGACTTCATATAGCCTGCTGAGTTCACTCAGTGCTGCTCATATTTGTTTATATTTGATAACTTGAGATTGGATCACCCCTGAAGAAGACTGATTTTCTCTCTCTCTCAGCAGCCATTAATTGCTTGCAGCTCTTCATCCAGAGGTAGGACCTTGTGGGATTTCCCCCATCCACATTGGCCTATCAACGGGTGTTGTCGCTGTATGGGTCTTGTTTAGGTGACCACAGTTTTGATATTCTAAGGGTGGAGCTTCCCTTTCATACTTAGAAGACACTACTTCACTACAAGCATCATGGTCCTATGGTTTTTACTGTCTTCCAGTCCTCTCCTAAGTCCTCTGAGCCATAGGTGTGAGTTGTGTTGTGGGTATGTCTGTTGGGGCTGTACACTCCACAGTCTGTTCTTCCTGGATATTGATAACTCCAACTTTCTGTGATGGTTTCCATCTACTACAAAAAGAAGCTTCTTTGATGAAGAGAAAGAACCACACTTATCTGTTCATCTAGGGACAAATATTTAGACTGTTTTAGGAATTTTACTGGTTTTGGAAAGTGGCAGTAAAGCCAGGCATTGGTGGCGCATGTCTTTAATCCTAGCACTCGGAAGGCAGAGGCAGGCGGATCTCTGAGTTCGAGG
>LOJH01026234.1:0-18472 GCA_001685095.1 Ellobius talpinus
GGGTATAAGCTAGCCATGCAGGAGCTGGGTGGGACAAAAAGCAGGCCCGCTCCCTTATCGCTACATGCATTGGTATGGATCTTAGTCTATTGATACAATTTTAAGATCAATTATATATATATAGAGAGATATATGTGTGTATATATTTCTGCTCTTGGTTTAGGTATTATGTTTGTGTATCTCATTTAAAAATATATTGTATAGTTAAAAAATACAGGTTAATAGATAATCATCTATAGTAGTCAAGCTTCTAGTAATGTTAGTTAGGTTTTCTAGATGTATAGAGATATATTCCAGATGGATAGTTATTCTTCTAAACTTTCAAAGACCTACATAATATGGCATTTAAAATATTTTAAGAAGTTAGTACTTTTCATGACAATGAGACACATCTGCTCCTGGAAGCACCAATCTACTTTAAGAGAAACATGGACATCAAACTGGCTCCTTATGGGGCTTATTAGCCATTTGGGCAAGAAATTGCTCTTGCCTGGACTGCTTGACTGTATATTGCATGAACTGGACATCCAGGACCCACAAGAAAATGACTACTGAAATTGCTTAAAGATGGTGTGACAGTCCTTTGGGGTTCCAGCTTCATGAAAGAGTCTGCCAGACATTCTGCAGGACACAGAAGAAAGTGACTAACAAACTGTGAATATAGGTGGAACTGTCTTTGAAATATCCTGCTTCATTGAAAAGTCTTCCAGATACTATGATCCAGTAGGCTGAAGATGGGTGACTGCAACGTTGCAGAAGAACTTTGGGTGAGTGTCCAGGGAGCGAGATGTCTTTGTTAATTCTAGAGTTTTGGAAGTTACTTACAATGCACTTCCTGAGTAATATTACTTAGGTAATATTATATCCTGGAGTCTTTGATGGAGTTGAAGAATAGATATAATTATCGTTTTCCTTAGTTATGATACAAGATAAAGTAGCTATAAATATGTAATTGCAATTCTTGGTTGATACCTGTTTTGTTATATATAATCTTGTGATATTGAAGTTAAAATCTTCCTTTTTATTTAGACAGAAAAGGGGAGGTATGTGGGAGGTGATGTATGCTGTGAATATGTTTTGTTGCCACTAGTTAATAAAGAGCTGCTTTCAGCCAATGACTTAACAGAATAAAGCCAGGCTGAAAGAGATATTTATAGAGAGAGAGAGTAGGCAGAGTCAGAGAGAAGCCATGTAGCTGCTTGCAGGAGACAGATGCACCAGAATCTTGCCAGTAAGCCACAGCTACATGGAAATACACAGATTAATGGAGATGGGTTAGTTTAGGAATGAACAAGTGGCCTTCCACAACAGGAGTGTACGTGGGGCTGGCCAAGAGCTGCTTTACCCTAAGTTGAGATTTGAGAGTGCACACCCTGATTGTCTCTTGAATTGTCTCCCTTATAAAAGGTAAGGGAGAGATAATTGGCTAGTTTACATTGTTAGATACAATGAAGGGGAATGAACAAGGATATACATCATGTGAGTGGAGTCACCGGTCTAATGTAGGTTGAGAAACATGTTTTGCAGCTTACATCAGACCTAAGAAACAGGAACTTATTCTTAATTACAAATAGAAACCTTAGTTGATTCTTTAACTACCTTATCTGCAAATAGAACTCTTAACCTGCAAAGTATATTTTCCTGTTTTGGTCTCACAGTAGTGGAGGATGGGCATGGTCAAAATGGATTGTATAACCATATGGAATTTAAGAAAAAACATAAATAAGTAAGAAAAAGTCTTTGGAACATAGCACTGATACTCCTTTTTATCTAGTCTCTGAAAACAAAATTAAAGATAAAGAACAAACTTTATTAGAGGAAACGTTCACTCTCCTTTTAAAGGGCAGCTGCTACAAACTCACTGTTTCATGGGGTCTTGCTTATCACCTGCATTACAATAGAAACCATTTCACTGTGGCTCAGAAACTTTGGGTTTTTCTCCCCATACACCGCTAGGAAGTCTCTCAAATCCTAGTTCTTTACTTCTCTTCAGAATCCAGAAAAGGAAAGTATAGAAATAGAGGAAAATGTTGGAGTGGCCCATGCATTGCATCCAATAATGGCAGGTAATGTTAATCCCAAGGTATATGCTGATGTTATTTGTGATAAAGTGGATTTTAAAAACCTTAATTGGTTATAGGACTAGGATCATAGTCATGGAAGTCATACAACAAGGCTATTAGTGTCATTGACATGTGCCTTGATAGCTCATGTTTTAAAATGATGTTAATAATAACTTTATATTCATAAAACACCAAAGATTTCAGAAACTGCTAGCACAGAAAAGACGTGGTTAAGCATGTGAGTATACTGTGTTTTAAAATTTGTATATTATATACATATATGTACATATATGTAAATATTTAACAAGATATGACTCACTCATTCTTTGTGTTCATCAAAGAGGCTGATAAACTATTGGGGTTCATTAAGAAATTATACTTGTCTAGAAGGAGGAATGATAGTGTTGTGTGTATGTTTTGTCTTCAAAAGTTCTTGAGAAACTAAGGTATAAAACATTTGTGATTTTTTATGTTTGTATGCCTATGCTGTATATTAAATGAAATATTGAATTGCTGTTCTCAATATTTGGTTGTATTGCAGTGAGAAAAGTTGATCAAAATCATGATTTCCTTACCATTGAGTTTATATTTAGGTAGTGATTATATACAATAATCACGTAAGAAGGATATGTGCTCAGATGTTGAGCCAATTCACCCATTGAGAAGATATACTAGTATATAACTTAAAGGTATAAGGGAATTGACCAAAAGTGTTGAGTGAAACAGGAAGCCAAGTAGAAGCCCCGAGACAGGAATGAACTGGCCATGTCACAAGTTCATTTAGAAGACTGTAAGCTGATTATGAAGTAGGAAACTAGGAGGGAAATGAGTAAAAGTATAAATTCAGAATCTGAAGTATACTGCCTAGAGACTGTTCTCAGTGGAAAAGGAGTCTGTTGTGACAGACTTGAGTGTGTGTGTGTGTGTGTGTGTGTGTGTGTGTTTGGTGTTTGGGTGTTTCTCACAAAACTGCTTTCATTAAGAATTGTCATGCCCTGAAAATCCACGTTGTAGACCCGCTGCTTAGCCCAGTCATCTGAGTCAACACTTGTCACTGAAATGTCTTTCAATCATGTGTAAATATTAACAAATGCTTTGTGTGTGTGTAAGCTGTTTGTTTCATCTCAGCTTGCATACCATAAATCACCAAAAATCAGAAAATGAGAGATATATTCTGACTGAGAATATGGTTCTTTGTGCTAAAATGTAAAAAAAAGTGGCTTCAGCTAAAGGTTTAAGGAAAAATTTCAATCTTCTACTTCTCACCTTCCATTTGTCCTTTCTTTCCTTTCCTTCCTTTCTATGCTATTTCACAGGCACACTTACTTCACCTTTTAAACCTTTCTTTTATTTTGTGTTCTATTTTAACATCTTTGAATATAATCACTTCTTTTCTCACTTTCAACTTCCCTTTTATATCCCTTTCTGTGTTAAAGTTAACATCTGTTGGTAGAGCCAAACGTATTATGAAAGACCAAGAAGACAGATTGGCAAGGAAGTTGAGAGTGAAACACAAAATGCTAAATAAAAATAAAAGTATAATTTTTGTGGGTGAGTGAGAAGGTGTGGAATTCAAATCATGAAGAGAGGCAGTGGCCTTATGAAGGGTGTACCTTCTCTTGTAGTGTGAGAGAAAACAAGGAGATAAATAAAGACACAAATAAATTGGGTGACTTGTTGCTCATAGAGACCAGAAGACTCACTACACTTTGGGAAATCAAAGAAATAAGAACAAATATCTTCATGAAATTGAAGATATCCAGTCATTAGCAATGAAGTGCTTTTTCCTTTTTCTCCTTCCAGACAGGGTGCTAGATTCTGGGAATACAAAGATAAAAGGCTTCTTACTCTTTTTAAGCTTATAAGCAATAAACATAAAAACATGGAAGAATTCATGAAATTTTTATGGGAAAAGGTATTAAATGTTGTCTACATGTTCTGGATGAGTGGGGTGCATATTTTGTAATACCTAGAACTTTAAAGAACACCTTAGACTAATATAGGCTTCCTGTCACCAGAATGGCCTGAAGGGTAATAATACAAGGTAGAAAATGTTAATATCAACTGAAAATGAAAGCAAACTTCCTTACAAAGTTTAGATCACTAAGTTCATGTAATTCTAATATGGTGAATATGAAAGACTAGCCAAAGTTGTAAATAGTAGAAAAACAAAAAATTGACAGGGTCAGTGATAAACAGAAAGAAAAAGGAAGAAAAATAAATGTTGTCTCCTTTCCATTACAGCTTTTGAGAAACAATAGTTGAGCACTCCAGAACAATGCCCACGTGGCCAGCACATGTGTATGACAGTGGGTCAGTTTCTGTTCTTTGATTCTGCTTTCTCTTTTAGCTCCTCGGGGAATCCAGAGCACAGAAGCCCATGACACACTGAATCTTTGTCCTCATGATCAGTTCTGTAAGGTAGTGACAGAAAAGGCAAAAGAGGTGATGAGCTTTGGAAACAGGGAACAAGAGCTGCCCCATTTAGACCATGAAGACTCATTCTAGTTCTTACAACAGATTCCTTCAAGTCAGCCAAAGGACACTGGACTTCATCAAGTGATACTCATCTTAGATTTCCCCTTTTTAAATCTCATCTCAGAATATGACCTCAAACCCATCCCAACATATCATTCAAGCCATATCACTAGCCAAAATTAATACCATACTCATGTCCCATATATGCTTTCAGTCTCAAGTTCTACCATTTCATCAGTTGAACATAACTTTTGTCAGCAATATTCTGCTTATTATAACTATTTTTTGTTAGGTTTGCTTAGATTTTGGGGGCAATGAGTATGGTCCTTGGTCAAATCATTCTGTGTCTGTTGAGTGCAGATATATCCAGTAACAAAAAAAATGAAGGTTGAACACACTTGGCTTTCATCATCTGCAACCAAAAGTTTGACTACCTTTTGAATTAAGACGATGCTGAGGTTGATATTTTAAACATGCAAGAGCTTCAAAACCTTGAATACTCATTGGTGCTAAAGGAAAACCTAACAGCTCAGGTAAATGTCCCAAAGAACAGGGCAATCTTCCCTCAGCTATTTTCCACTTCTCCTTGGTAGTAACAAGAACAAACATGTCAGAGTATAGGAATTACATCTGTTCTATGATAGGATCTCCTGGGTTTCTACTGTCTACAAAGCACAGTCTCAGAGAATATTCATGGAATGCTTGTACAACATTATTTCAACAAGACAGGAGATCTTTCTTAAGTGCCAGTGAGAGTGTTTCTATTACCTGCTGGTCTGAGAGAGGTACGAGTAAATACATGAGACTTTAACAATGTCAGAACAAAATGTTTAATTATTGAGAGTTAATTGTGGTCTCAGTTCTGTCTAAAGCAACCTGGGTGAATTTGGTTAAAAAATGTAAAACATGATTATTGTTCTATATCAGGAAATTTAATATTTTCAATTTTTATCAGCATAAGCTTTTCCATCTGCCTCTCAAACATAATTGTTTTATTTTATTTCAAAAAACAAACTATTTTTTTATTTTACATGCCAATCATAGTTCCTACTCCCTGCCCTTCTTCCATTCTTTCTACTTTCCCCCCAACCCGACCATCATCCAATCCTCAGAGAGGGTAAGACACATTGCTTTAAGGAAAGTCCAAGGCCCTTCCTACCCTATCTGGGCTAAACAAGTTATCCATCCAAAGAGAATGGGTTTGAAAAAGGCAGTATAAGCAGTAAGGATAAATCCTGTTGCCATTGCCAGTGACCCTGCAGTCTGCCTCAGCCTTACAACTATTTACCAGATTCAGAGGGTCTAGCTTGGTCCTGTGCTGGTTCTTTCCCTGTCTGACTGAAGTAATAGAGCTGGTTTTGATAATATTCCATCTCAGAGGTTTTAAAATTCAAGATTCTCTTTTAAACTATAGGACTATAAACTGTAAAACAGGAAAAACTCACTAATTTTCAAAGTTGGTGAAAATTAAGTGAACTCTTACTCTCAGGGACATGTATTTGAGGCCCATGTTGGGTGTCAGTTGTAGCACAAATAATAAAACTTCAGAGACAGATACTGGGGTTCAACCTGAAGATTAGAAAAGCAAAGCAGCCTGTCACTGGCTATTACCTCTACCTCCTCCCGAACTGGTGAACCTGCATCCACAAATATTCAGAATGAGACTGAGTTGAGATCTGTCTTCTCCCATTTTATATTTCTCTCTAATGCTGGGATTAAAGACATTTACCGCCCAGACTCTATGGCTAACTAATATGGTTACTGGGATTAAAGGTGTGTGCCACCACTCCCTGGTCTGTAAGACTGACTAGTGTGACTGCTTGACTCTTCAGGCAATCTTTACTTATTTACTTATTAAAATACCAATGAAATATTACTAAATATATACATATTATTTTTCTTACAACTATACGCTGCAAAAAGCACTCATTTCTAGAAGTTATTTATTTTCTGTGAACTTCCTCTGTTATTCTAAAATAAACACTACATGGAATACGTAAAGAGTGACTCTAGATTCTTTTCAGAAATCGAGACAGAGCTAATGGAGTTTGCTGACTGTCCAGAGCACCAGTCCTCTGACAGCATATTCCTGGTGTTTATGTCCCATGGCATCTTGGAAGGAATCTATGGAGTGAAACACAGAAACAAAAAGCCAGACATCCTTCATGATGACAGCATCTTCACAATTTTCTACATTTGTAACTGCAGCAGCCTGAGAAACAACCCCAAATTCCTCATCATACATACAAGGGGCAGTGAGTCTGTTTCAGGCTCCAGGTTATGGTTCTGAACTTTCTTTTATGAGTCTGGTGTGGACATGTCATGCTCTAGAAGATAAGTGAAGGGAACATTTTAGTATTAATGGTGTGTTCAGTACAAAAGAAACTATCTTATATCCTGTTTTTTAAAGGAGCAACAAGTAGCCTAGAATAATAAGAAATGTCCCAGTCATTTGTCAACATTGTTGTTCTAGACATGATGAGTCATTTTTCTTGGTCAGTGGGAGTCTTTCTAGCAGTAATATATTCTGGGGGCTGGGGAGATGACTCAGTGAGTAAGAAAGAAGAAGAACGAAGAGTGATAGAGCTAAACAATTGAACCTTCTTTTGGACTCTGGGTGTTCACATTGCCATGGATAACTTGCACTCACATATGTACATGTACTACACACATACACAACATGTGCACATAGATATTAACATTTCAATAAAATCATCACGCAATGTACCAAATAAGAAGATAATGACAGTGGATACACTTAACTCTGTGGAGTGTGGGTGTGGGTGTGTGTGCACATGTGTGTGCAACTTTCATTTAAGAAGTGCATTCTCTGCTAGGATATAATGGAGTTGTTTGGGTATCCACAAGCAAAAGGATAGCCACTGCTGATGCAGATGAGGAGAGTGTGCTAAGTTGTAAATGGAATAACAGTATAACAAAGGACCACATGGGGAAGAATTTCATGCTTTCAAACCTTCTACCCCACATAAGTGACTGCAGATGTTCTGAATGTGTTAGTAGTATTTTTATACAGCATGCTTGGCTGAGCTAACATACTTTCGGTGGAATTTCTGTGTCTAATTATTGGGATGTCTTCAGTGGTGGAGAGATTTAAAGTATTTGGGTTTTCATAATTAGATTTGTTTAGAAACTTTCAATGTAAACAGTTGGTTTAGGGAATCCAAAATTCAGATACTTTCAGTATAAAAAGTGAATGATATTTCACTTTGACTTGTTTTTAAAATATATCAGTGACACATTAATCCACAATATTCTCTGATTTCCCCAACCCAAATAAATAAAACTGCTAGGCTCACAGCACATGCTATGGTAAGTCTTAGCCTATTATTTTAATTTAATTTATGGAAATTCATTAACTCTGAAATGTCTGCCTTCACATTAACATAGCCAATAGCCAACAACTGACCAATGGTCTTAGGACAGGGAAACTATAATAAAGGTAACATACAGACCAATAGCAGAACTTCCCAGAAGCTGACAGTGTAGCCAATCTTTTTTTTTCAAACAGTCATTACAACAGGATTTAGGGAGCAAGGCATCTTGAGACAACAAGTTTGCACAAGTCATGGTTCCTTGCATTAATATTACATGATTATGAAGTCTAATATGTGTAGGAATTATTTGGCAATTTTGATATGCAGGTGTTTGCAGTGAACCCAGACATGTGACCTTCCTAATAAAGTATGGTGATGTATCTGCTCCTGATACATGGGCATATGTGAACTGAGAGAGTTTAAAGGACTCTACAAGTATAGATCAGAAAATAAAGGCTACACAAACAGTGGCCACCCACAGCTAGATAATGTACACTTTTATTTTTTGTATTACAGTTTTAATGTCATTTTATTAAAAAGAAAAATCCTATACTTTTGACCAACAAAATAAACTAAAAACTACATATTTTCTAAAAATAACATTAAAAGATTATTTAGTGGTGAAAATAAAGTCTAGTAGACAAAGTTATTTCATTAAGATTGTATATTCAAAATTTTGTGCTCGAATTGAGCTAGTGAAAAGCACACGTTCCATGACAAAAGCACATGGACTTTGAGCTAAGGCAAGCTTGCAAGGCAGATGTTAACTGGGGGAGGGAGAACATGTGAGCACTGTAAACAGAAACAAAGATAGTCCCTTTCATTGGGTGCTCTACAGGAAGATTTGGGTCACAGGAAAAAGAGGTTATCCACCTCCAGGGAAAGAGGGTGGGTATTTTACATGGTATAAATAGTCTATGGAGGACCTGGGATTTAGACAAGTTTGGCAGAAAAGACAAGATTTCATCAAGAGGCAGGCTGGAGATGGAGGCAGAGGTCAGATAAGAGGAGGTCTTAGATGACCTTTCATGGAAATAATTTTGGTGAGGTTTAAAGAATGAAATGATGCGGCTCTAACTCTGAAATGAATGAAAAGTAGTGGAGCGAGGATGGATACTGCGAGAAAGGTCAGACTGTTATTACAGAACGTCCACCCAGAGATGATGACAATGTGAGCTGAGGAAGTCATTGGCTCCAGGAAAGAGTAGCGCAATCAATACGACTCATTGTCTTACCTGATTTGACTGGAAAAAAATAGGATGTTATACAGTATCCAAAAACATGATTATGGTGAATTTATTTAAAAGGATATTTTATTTTTCCTAATATTGTACTACCTTGTTTCATGCCATGAAAAATTATATTTAGCAGAAATTTATATGGAAGCATGTACTACAAACGTTTTCTAATATTTTACAAATTTCAGTGTTAAGAAATTAAAATATGACTCTCTTAAAGGGGGGGAAATGGAATTCATGAGAAAATTTGAGATGGCCATGGCATAGCTTTCAGGAAATGATTAATAAAGAGTTGAATAGTTTAGTTAAGTGGTTGAAGATTCCCTATCTATGCAGAATAAATCTCTATACATCTAAAGAACCTGCTTAGTCTAACTATAATTATGACAAACATGTATGACTATTGACCTATAATTCTTAATACCTACATAAGGTAGAGACTAAGATTTCATATTAAAATATTAAACAATCTTTAAATAACTATTCAGCAAATTAAGATAATGAACTCAAAATATAAACAATATATAAGTATCTGGATCAGAGGTGAAATATATAGTGTAATATGATAAATATATCCTAAAATTACAATATTATACAAAATAACTTAAGATGAGGTAGAAACGTGTGCATAGAATGTGACAAAATACCTTTACATAGGTGCACAAATATTATAAACAGAAATAAAAGCATATTAAATATGTCAAATATAATTTAAATTTTTATTAATATACAAGAATTTATACCAATGGTAAATTGTCTATAAATAATAGTTCACAAGTATTCTCATTATTACTCATTATTATTACTGGTGTGAGTAAACTCACAATAATCTACTTATTATACCATCCAACTCTTTTTTCATTGCAAAAGAGATGCCTGAGCCTACTTAATTTTCACCCTAATCACCAACCTTATACATCTTATACTCAATGCCAAATAGATGTCCCTAACCCTGAGAACAAACTTTGGTGGGAGAGGGTACTTCATCTTCTAGCTGTCATAGGGGTTATGTTATTTCTATGGGATCCTGTGAAAATTAAGTGATGGTAAAGTTTAAAGATTACTGTCACGTATAATTGCAAACAGTCTCTGAGTAGTCGGTAGGGTTTTTCTGAAGTTCTTATTTGAAGTTCTGACAAGAATGTTCTAGGAAGGTGCATTTTCTCAACTAACCATGCAGGAATAATCTTGAGCAGCTTGTAACCCAACTGATCTTAATGGAGTGCTATCAGCATCATGGCATCATATCAACAAGGTGGAGTTGTTGTTGTGGGGCCCCATTTTCTTCCTGAAAACTTCAAACATTACTGCAGAAAAATTTATTGTTCATTATGGAAAACTTAAACATTTTCATAAAGACATATATTCAACGAAAGGTAATATAGAGTTTTCCTAAATTCATTCTTTCTATCCCATACCAGATGACTCCTGATGTGGGGCAAAACCTCTGAATTTTTCTTTTAACAACATGCCTGGATTTAGAGAATGATAGCCATTGTGTAACTACAAAGCCAGCTTTGATTTTTAAGTGATTTACAAATATATATATAATGTTCAGGTAGTAAAATTTTACCCTGTAAAGGATATAGTAATATAGTACTGTAAGTCAGATTTCTCTTGCTTTGTAACTCTGGATAGCTATCTTTTCTTCTCTAGACATCTAGCCATTCATGGTCTCTCAAATTTTTGAAGGTGACTACTATCATGCAAAAACAAGAACAGAACCCTGCCGCAACCATTATGGGGTTTTCTTATCACCTGCATAATCGTCACTTCTGTGCTGTCATTTCTTTTTCTCAAGAGGTTTCTCCTTTTCAAATAGAAACTTTGTTAATTTTGATGGTATCCATAGCTTTTATTTCCCTGTGAAACAGGAGTGAAACTGCTTCCCCAACACAGAACATCTGTTTTTCATTCTGAGGTCAATGCATCTTTGAAATACACCAGCTGATTCAATTCATAAGTTTTTTTTTATTTTACATTGTCTCTCTGCTGCTATTGTTTCTTTCTCATAAGTGTTAAGAAAATTCAAGGTTAATAAAGTACTGTGTAATCTATTAATGGGGGTATTTTCCATCACTTTCTGTTTGCTTAACATATCCTCTATAGTTCAGTTTGATCTTTCTATAACTGCCTGACTTGTAAGATTGTTTGCTATTCCTGTGATATGCTTCATATTATAATAAGCAAAAAAACTGTTTTATTTTCTTAGGGATATATGCTGGACCATTATCTGTCTTTATTTGTGCAGGTATACCCATGATGGCCATAACTTCTAGTAAATGCTTGATTACCAAATCAGTCTTTCCTGAACTCAAAGCAGTTGTCCATTGAAAAGTTGAATAAGTGTCAATGGTATGGTGTACATATTTTAATTTTCCAAATTCTACAAAGTGCAACACATCCATCTGGCAGATTTTATTTCTTTGAGTACCCTTTGGTTGCTTCCTGCAGGTAGTGGTGTTTGATTATATAAATATCAAGTAGAACATATTATAATCTTATTAGCTTGTTGCCATGTAATAGAAAACTCCTTTTATAAACCTTTGCTATGGACATGATGCTTTTATGAAATTCTGAAGCCTTCAGTACATTTTCAATCAATAACCAATCAATTTCTGTATTACCCTGTGCTAGAGGACCTGACAGATCCATATGGAATATAATGTGTTTTATGCATATGGGACAAAGTCAATTCCTGATTATATCTTGAACCTGAATGAACAATGAAGTCAATTCTGTATCATATAGTGTAAATTTAGCAGTTTTAATATGCAAAACAACTCCTTACATAAATTGCAAACCAATAACTATATTGAGAAGTTTTTGAAAAATCCCTTAGTATCATGAGAATAGCATATAATTCTGACTTTTAGACAGAATTATAAGGGCTTTGTTCCACTTTAGTTAAATCTTCTGGTTTGTAACCTGTCTTTCCTGATTTATTTGCATCAGCATAGAATGTATGGACTGTAGTTATTGGTGTGTCATGTACAATGTGGGGAAGGATCCATTTAGCTCTGTTTATAATATTAATTCTCTTACTTTTGGGATAGTTGTAATTAATTTCTCCTAAAATTATATCACAAGCTCTTTACCAGGGATCATTGTCTTCCCATAATTTTTTTAATTTTATCAGTACTAAAATATACTATAATCTCTGCTGGGTCTATTCTGCAAATTGATGAAGTCTCAATTTTCTTCTTATAATTAATTCAGAGAACTTTTCAACATACATTTTTTAATTTTTTACTCTCTTTACATGTTTAAAAGATTAATTCTAAGATAATACCTTCCCTGCGAATTAAAATTCTTCTTGGAGAAGTTTTGGAGGGCAATATGACTAGATGCATTTAAGATTAGGCTCAACCTAATACACATGTGCCTCCTGTAATTTCTCTCCAATCAAAATCAATTATTTCTCGGTTTCAGATGTAAATTCCTGGAGATGAATTAAACCTTTGTCATCATCTAAGGTTTTATTCAAATAAATTATTAGATCAGATGTTATCTCAGAGGTAGGTCATAGATTGAAAATGCTCCCTAGCATCTTTGAAAATCATTAAGAATTCACAATCAATCTCTCCTAATTTGTGCTTTATGTCTTCTAAGTTCCTATAAACCTATTTTATAGCCTAAGTAATTGGTAGCATCTCCTCATTGTATTTTTTCAGGAACAATTAGCCAAAAACATTCTTTACTTCTTCAAACATTATTTTAAAAAAATTCATACTTTTGATCTATATATATTTTTTTTCTGTTCCTCTCCCCTATACTTCTACTTTTGTCCTTGGTCCTAATTCTCCCAATTTTCTCAGGAGACTTATCTTTTTCTACTTCCCATGTGGATTAGATCCTTGTATGTCTCTCTTAGGGTCCTCATTGTTGTTTAGGTTCTCTGAGATTTTTTAGTTGTAGTCTGTTTTTTTCTATGCTTTATGTTTAAAAACCACTCATGAATGAGTACATATTGTATTTTTCTTTCTGGGTCTGGGTTATATCATCCAATATGATGTTTTCTAGATTCATCCATTTGTCCACAAATATCAAGAGGTCATTTTTTCTTCTGTTGTGTAAATGTATTCCATTGTATAAATTTACCACATATTCCTTATCCATTCTTTGGTTGAGGGGCATTTAGGTTGTTTCCAGGTTCTGGCTATGACAAACAATGCTTCTATGTACATAGTTGAGCACATGTACTTGTAACACAATTGAGTATCCTTTGGGTATATACCCAAAAATGTTATTGTTGAGTCTTGAGTAAGGTTGTTTCCTAATTTTTTGAGAAGTTGCCATACTGATATGCAAAGTGGCTGTACCAGTTTGCAGTCCCACCAGCAATGGAGGTGTGTTCCTTTTACCCTACATCCTTTCCAGCATAAGTTGTCATCAGTGTCAAAAATTCTTTCTAAAGTATTTATATTTCAATCAGATAGAAAAATATAATTGTAAATTATAGATTTAGGAAACTGCTTACATATTACAGTTGGCTGATTTACAAAATAATAACACAAGATAGGGCTAGTGAGCATTCCTTGTGCAAAGATCCTCCATTGATATCTTGTAGTAGGCTGAGAATGATTATAAGTAGGCACTGTGAAGGCAAAATTTTCTTGGTCCTATTCTTACAAAGGTATAGCGAAGAAAAAATCTTTTAAATCAATAACTATTAGAAGCCATCTTTTAGGTAATAGGAAAGGCAATGGAATTCCAGATTGTAGAGGGTCCATTGGTTGAATTACCTTATTGATAGCCCTTAGATCTGTCACCATTCTCCGTTTTCCAGATTTCTTTTAAAAACAAATACAGAATTATTCCAAGGGCTGGATGATTGTTCAATATAGTTGCACTTGGTACTGGATATTCTAAAGCCTATAGTTTCTCTTCTGTTTAAAGCCAATTGTTTAATCCGTACTGGTTCCTCAGTCAACTATTTTAAAGGTAGAATCATTGGTACCTCTGAAGGTTTGCTAATTATTTTGTGTTTTTGTACAGTCTGAATGGCTGACGACTGTTTTTTATGGTACCTTATAATATCCTTCCCAGAAACATTAGTTAGTTTATGTTCCACTTCTGAGACTGCAGGAATATTAATCTAGGTTTTCCATTTTTACAGCAGATCAAAACTACATCGATTCATTGCTATAGATGCCACATATGGCCTCAGCTTTTCTCTGTCCTTCTGATCCTATGCATTTAACCCATCTCATGCTTTGTTTTTACTTGAGATAGGGTTTCAATTCCTAGAAATTGAACACCCACCTCCAGAAGAGGCCAATTTTCATGCCAAGATTCTGGAGTAATAATAGCACATTTGCATCTGTGTCCAGTAATCCTTCAATTGCAACGTTATTTATTTGTATTCTCAGCTTTGGTCTTTGATCATTTATAGAAGTCTGCCAAAATATACATTTCCTACTTTCTGTTTGAATTTTTGATTCATCCTCCATGTTTATTCTATCAATCAGAACAGTATTTTTTTCTACAACAGACACTGAATTTTTTAATTATCCTGGGGAGATATGCCCTCCACAGTGACTTGGAATGACTGGACCATGTTTGACCTGGAGGCCTGTGAAAGGCCCCTCAAGGAGCTTCCCAGTGTTAATCAGTGGCCTTGTTGGTCTCTTGTAGATCTTTCATTGAAAATCATTTCATGATCTACTTTCATTAATCTGATATCAGCATTTGCCACATTTTCTACATAATCCAGAATATTGATGCCTTCCATTTTTGCCATTCCCAGAGATGATATTATTTCTAGTAATAGCTTGTCTGCAATCTTTTCTCAGATGTCCTATTCTACCACAATAAAAACATTTGACATTTTGATCTTCTCATCTTTGGAAATTGTTTCTTATACCCAAGCCTCAACTTTATAGTCAAATGCCTCAACATTTACTGTATGCAGGATTCATTCATCCATTGGTGCTGTTCTGACTTTTAAAGACTCAAGTACATTATTGCATTCTAAGTTGGCATTTTCAAAAAGCCAGAGATTCAATAAGTACTTGTTTAGCTTCTTAGTCTGTTACCCCTATTTGTATAGCTTTAGTTAATCTTTGTAAAATGTCACTAAAGTGTTCTCTTGGTCCTTATTTAACTTTAATATATGATTCACTTCTTCATCATGGTTCTAGAATCCTGTCTCAAGCATTTAAGGATGGGGTATGGCTTAGGGACAAGATGTGTTCATCATAAATAGCTTGACTCTGTGGATCAGCATAATGATCCCTGCCAAGAATTTGATATTGGGAAGCCTCAAATCCTTTGACCCTTCCTTGCATTATAATCTTTGAGCTTTCTTTCTCAAATAACACTTCCATCATAACTGTGGCCCCATCTTCAAGGACTGCTGAAAGTAACTGAAACCAATCATGTGAAGTAGGCTTTTTGCTTGAAGCCCATGACTGTACCATCTCCTTTAAAATGGTGAATGCATGCCATAAGATACTACTCATTGCTTAATTTCTTTTAGAGTTTTTATACCTATAGGTTTCCATTTACATCCTTTGTATCCATTTGGGTGCTGAGTATTTGTGGCTTTTCAGGGGTAATAATGGGATAAGTAGCTAAATCTCTTGGTAAGCAATCTCTGACTTGAAGAGGTACTAGTGAAGGTAAGTACTTGTCTTGTACCTCCTCTCCCAGTGTATCATTCTGATACTTTCCTCAATCAATTCAATTTTTTTATCATTCTCTTTCACTGTCTTTTGTAAAGCCTGACTCTCCTGACCAGTGAATATTTCTTTTCTTTTCTTTTTTTTCAGCTGGAAGGTCAGGAAATCTTTTAGAGGGTGTAGGAAGGCAGATGCATATGTCTTTGGCAGGTGTGCTCAGCTCTGGCAGGATGCAATCCTTCAAGCTGGAATCCCATTGGGTATTTGAGAGGACCAATTGGGGGAGTGGAAAGGAAGTCTTCAGCAGGACTCACATCTCAGTCCAGGCCTCTTGTGCTACTCCAAGTCCATGCCGGTGTTAGGGCTTTGATGGGGGCAGCAGAACTAGGCCCACCCACCTTGCTGGGCAGATTCCTCACTCCATGCCCTGTTTGCATACACCTGCTTCTGCTGGTCAGTTAGAGGGAATGGGCTTTATGATGAAGATAGACCACTTCCTCTGGCCCTACCCAGCTGTGTCTGTGCAGGTTCAAATGGCTGGAAAAATTGAGGGTTTGCCTTTCTGGTTCAACTGTGTGTGCCACTGTCCTCAGATCTTCAATATATGATAGGATGGAGGCTATAGGTCTACCCAGGCCATCAGCTGTGCACCTGTCCATCACACAGTGCCCTGCCTGTCTTCTGCCAACTGTCAGTGCCTGGAGTGGAAGGATTGCAGGCTCCAAAGGCACAAAGCCAGTCTGTATAAGCACTTGGCAACTCTGGATATGAAAGTGGGTAAAAAAGTGGAACAACAAAAGTTTCATTTGGTAATTACAGATCTGAAGTGATTCTGCTTTTGTTTCCTTCACATTAAGCCAACCATGGAATTTCACAGTGATTTCTGAGGTGAGGCAGAAGGAAAGTGTATTCAGAATGATTGAGGCCATGACCTGGTTGGCCTGAGAAGGTGCAAGCAGAGGGGGCCTCACTGGGGAAGCTGGAGGAACACCAACTGCCCCGCTGGCAGGTAGGTGATGTTCTGAAAGCTAGAGAGCTGGTAAGCAATGTCCTCAGCTGCTTCCAGCTTCCACAGCTCAATCAGGCCATTGCCTGTGGTGGCCAGGGAGTTGGCGATCAGCTTGGCTGCCTTGGAGTCACCCTCAGCAGAGATGATGGCTGCCTTCTGCTGCTGCTCAGCCTTTTCCACCACAAATCTGGCTCTCTCCACTTCATGCTGAGCCACCTGTTTGGCTTCCACTGCTTATGTGAACTCCTTCCCGAAGGTCCGATGTGTCAAGGACACGTCATCCAGGATGAGCCCAGATGTTGCTGCTCTCTCTCTCTGAGGTCATCACTCACTTGCCAGGAGACCAGCTCTCACTGGATGATCAATTCTTCAGCATCAAAGAGAGCCACCACCGACTTGAGGATCTCTGTAGTGATGGAAGGCAGCACCCATAGTCCTCACCAATGCTAGTGTAGATACGAGGGAGCTGGCTGGCCACCGGCCAGAAGAGAATGAGTAGTGTGATGTTGACATTCTGCAAATCTTCGCTACCAGTGATGACTGGTACATTCCGTGGTCGCTAGCGGCAGTCAAAGATAATTGGTTTCTGTACCCAAGGGATGAGAAAATGAGTCCCTTGCCCTACCATGACGTCCTGTACTCCACGGAATCGGTCAAAGATGACAGCTCTGTGCCCAGCATCCACATTATACAAGGCGGAGTTCACCACGCTTTCTGCCACTGCTAAAGCCAGGACGAACTTTCCCGATGGACTCACACTTTGGCAGCCATGATTCCTTCTGTTGCACCCACTCACACCTGCTTTCACTCTGACCTCTGCATGAATTCACCTGTGAATATTTCTAATGATTTCACCAAATAAAATATTTTCTGTTTCTCTTTCCACACATGATTCTGAGGTATTAAATTTTTCCATTAATGATAACTTCAGATCCTTGAGTATTATTTGGATGGTGTGCAAATTGCCTTCCTAGACAGAAACTCTTATCTGCTAACTTTTCATAATTTTTAACAGATTTTGATTGTCAATTTCAACAGTATGAATGCTTTTAGATAATCTCCCAGTACAGTTTTATAAGGTTTCATAGCCCATTGACATGGATTCAATATTGTCTGTCAAATTAAAGTTATCCTTTTCAATGGAATTAATCTTTACAGCTAACTTTTCATTTACAATGGTATAAATACTTTCAGCTAGCTTTTCATTATGACTCTGTAAAGACTGTAACATTTCTAAAAGTGTCTCATACTTGATTCTGTTATCAAACCATTTCTTTAAGGATAAAATATGAAGAACAAGGCTAAGTTCCATGATCATAAAAATGGATGTACTAGGAACCCCATATAAGCCATTCAATATTCCATTCATAATAGAAACAAAAAGGTTATTAAATCTCTGAGTAGTGATATTGTCTGCCATGATATAATTTGCAAATTTATTTATTTATTTCTCAATCAATTAAATTATCTCCACTAAAAGTTTTCAGTAAATTGTTGTAGGTATAATACATTTTTTATTAATTTTAATTGAGCTTTACATTTTTCTCTGCTCCCTTCCCTGCTTCTCCCCTCCCCACTTCAACCCTCCCCCAAGGTGCCCATGATCCCAATTTACACAGGATATCTTGTCTTTATTACTTTCTGCTTCCCATGTAGATTAGATCTATGTAAATCTCTCTTAGTGTCCTCATTTTTGTCTAAGTTCTCTGGGATTGTGGTTTGTAGG
>LOJH01026235.1:646-18472 GCA_001685095.1 Ellobius talpinus
AACCCATTTCTATTAATCTGTGTATCACCACGAGGTCGTGACCTACCAGCAAAGCTTCAGCACGTCTATCTCTGGCTGCAGATCCATGGCATCTCTCTGACTCTGCCCTTCTTTCTCCCAGCATTCAGCCCAGTTCTCCCTGCCTACCTAAGTTCTGCCCTATCAACAGGCCAAGGCAGTTTCTTTATTCATTAATAGTAAACACAGCACACAGAGTGGACTCCCACATCAGTTATCCTTTTCTGTGTGTTTCAGAAGTCACTGACTCACAAAGCAACATAGCTGTACTTTGCAAAAGACTACAGTAGGGGGTAGTTTTTTGGAAACTATTTTGGAAAGAAATGGCATGGTATCTCATTAAAGTGATAATTATTTCACCTAACTCTTCAGCATGGCTTAAGATGAGCTTATGTTCCTAGAGGTGGTCTTCTGGCCAGGTGGTTGATTTTGCCCAACTGGATTATTAGGTATCCATTCAGGCCAGGTATTATATTTTCTTGACATAAAAGAGTTATCCTTTAATGGACTTTTGTTGTTACCCTAACACAAATATTTAAATGAAATGAGTTGTTATTATAGTAATACTAGTCACCATCAATTCTTTATTTTCCTCTAGTAACATTCAGTTTTATAGTAATGGAGGCAAAATAATAGAGAATTGAATTTTATGTTGTTTTGTCCAAAAAATACTGTAAGTGAAAGTGGTATGCAAAATGGTGACTATTACAATGGAGCACAAATCTAACATAGGAAGAGACCAGTTGTGCCAGGTCTATGGACTTGTAGATACTGTGAGATAGAGATTGTGAGAATCAAGACAGTGGAGGTGAACTAGAAAGGTGTGATTTATGGTTAAAGGGGATAGTTGAGCTTATGAAGAGGATACAGTTTTAGTGACAGTTCCAGGATATTCTATGGGCATTGGTGGCATAGTAGAGTGGAGAACAAGATCACAGACAAAGAAAAGAAACTATGAGGTCAAGTATGTAAAAAAAAATCTATGACCTTTTAAGTCTGTGAGTGCTAAGATAAGAGGAACATTGGTGGAAGTGAATATCAGCCAGGAGCTAAACCCATCAAGGACTGAAAGAAGAGAGTGGGTGCTAAGAGGTAAGCCCATAACAATGTGGGAATGATACACTCTGATAGCATTCGGTGCAAGAAACTTGAGGAACTGAATCCACTTAACTTTAATATAACTTCTTCCATACTCTTTTGAGAATAACTCAAATTTTAAATGACTCCTACAGTACTAAATTCAAAGCGCTGCCAGGACTGGTTCCGTGTGAAAGCTCCAGAGGAGAATCTGTTTATTTCTTCTACCTTATAAAGGCTGCTGGCATTTGCTCTCTGGAGGCAGCAACTCTGGTCTCTGTTCTCACTTTCTCCCTCTCTGATCTAGTACCATCTTCTTAAAAGGATCCATGAAGTCTATCTTGATAGAGTTACCTCCCCATTTCAACATTCTTGATTTTGTTTAATCGCAAAGTCTTTCCTACCAAATAAAGTGTCACAGGTTCTGAAAATAGAATGTGGACGTTTTTGTTCACATGGTCTATTTCTCTCTTGGAATCTATGAATTCTTAATTCTGTTCCCTAAACTTGGCCCTCTATATTTGTTATTTCAATAAATACTACCATTCATCTCTAAATAGGGGGCTATTTCTTGATTCATTCTTTCTTTCTTCCCTTCCTTCCTTCCTTTCTTTCTTTCTTTCATCTATCTATCTTTTCTTCATCATTATTAAGAAAGGAACTAAAATCCAGTGCAAATCCTGTTTATTCCATTTCTGGGATCTTAATTGTTCACCTGTCATCAGATCTCACTTGGATGATGGCAAGACCTCCTAGCTGGTCTCCCCCATTCATTACTGCACTGACCTAATCTGGGCTGAATAACATTGATGTTATATTTGTGAACAAAAACTTCTGAAAAGAAACTGCACCTGCCTGTGAAAGCAAACTCCTGAAAGGTATCTGTGTCTGCAGAGACTGGCTGATTAGAATTTCAGAACTATGGAGAGATTGCAATATTACAGGGCCACAGACTAATTACCTTATCCTGTTCTGGGCCTCTGAAACAGCCATTCCTTGCCTCCTGTGTCAGAACTAACATTTTGAAACAACAGATTAAATAAAGCAAACAAATAAAAATTCCAAAGCAAGAAAGCAAACAATAACCTTTTAGAATCTATTAATTTAGCAGAAAACTAGCTTCTACCAATGCAAAAGCTAAGAGTGCCATCAGATAGCAGCTTGAGCCGACAGAAAAACTTACCCCACATTAATGTATCTGCTTCTCTGATGTACCCTCCAATGTATTTTAAATTTGATTTAAGCCTTTCTCTGCTCTGTAAAACCGTAAAACCTTTGTGGAATTGCTTCCACGTTGGGACACGGAATTTGGGGTAACCTAAATCATTGTTCCAGGGCTATGGTCACTGAAAATGACTCCAGAATAAACTCTTATTCCTTTTAAGATAAGAGCTGTTGAGTTGACATATTTACAAAATTTATGTCTGATTAACTCATTGCTTTAATTTTTGTTTCCGTGGCAGGTTACATCTGAATTCATCAGGAGGAGATACTACACAGCTCCTGCCACTGAAGGCTCTCCATTTAAAAGACAGTAGCAGGTTAGCATTAGGCTCCACCCTTGCGGATCTGGGGGGGGAGTAAGGCGGGTTATATGCAAACCGAGTTCCCATAATGCCTTGCTTTCTTTGGCCCTGAAAGTACTTAAAATTAGAAAACATCCTGGAACTGTCTTGCTAGGTTTTGATCGTGTGTCTGCGTCCCTGAAGCGATTTCCCAGGAGATATTCCATAGAAGTCCCACGAATGAGTAATAAACAAGTCCCCGCCCTACAACGGAAAGCGGGGTTGAAAAGCTTTATTCCGGAACTCAGCGTCATTTCCCGCACCGTGGGCGTGGTTGCCTTCTCTTAGCCATTCGACTAGGCTTGTTACCGGTGTTGAAGAAAATGAAGACTTCTCGGAGCTCGGAGTGTCCAGGCCCCGTTGGGCGCCCTGTAGCTTTCTACTGCGGCGGAGCTCGGCTGGCCGTCCTGCTGCTGTTCCTTCCGCCATCAATTTTGGGTGAGCCGCAGGGAGGTGCGGGGAGGCGCCGACGCGCGGTGCACCGGGAACCGCGATAAAAGGTCGCGGCACAGACTCCAGCGCTGGTTTAGGGTCCCTGTCGGTCCCCAGCGCCCCTTTCCCATGGGTGAGTGTGGCGCTCTCAGCCCAGATAGTACGCAGTCGGTAGGTCTCCCACCGGCTTGTCTGTACTGAGTGTAGAGCCAGTTGTAGTGAAAGGAGGCGGTGTGGGGGTTGGGGAAGTCCTGAAAGTCTGGGAGACTCAATTTCTAATCCTAGAATTTAGTTGTGAGGAAAGTTAATTTGCCTGTGTGTTTCCTCATCTGTGAAACTGAGATATTGAGGTATTTCGTGATGTTGTATTTAATTGGTGTTGTCTAGTGTCTAACCCATGTTCTGCTGCTTAATTGACTTCTATCCTGGAGCCGTTAGTTATGCATTTCTCTGAAGGCCTAGACAAACAGGTCTAGGAACTGTTTATCTCTCGCCCCAAATCCTAGGTTAGGATTTGAAGAACAGGAAGACCCAAGTTGCAATGAAATATTTGCAAGTAAAAGGGACTATAGAATTTGCACTTTAGTGATGGTTAAGCGCAAAATAGAGTGCCCTTTTTACCCACTATGGAAATTCTAAGTACCCTTTCTACGTCTTCAATAAGAATTTTCTCAGAGAAAGACTTCCTTGAAGACTTTTTGCATTGTTTAGACTTATTGACAGTTGAAAGGACAGTCTTAAGTGTTTTTGTTCAACTCGGGGTTTAAGCTTTTCCTCTAGACCGATTACATATATTAATTGAACCTTTTCTTTCTGAGAGCAGAAAAAATAAAAACGAAATTTCTGCAAAAAAAAATGTGTTTAAATATTTATCTCCCTAGGTACACATAGTAACTGGTCAGGTGACAATATATGATAAATTTTAAATTTTTAGAAATGAAGTATACCAAGAATGTTGGGAATCTTCTATCAGTGCTTAGTGATCTTTGTGGCTTTGTCATCATCTGGCTGAAATGGTGCTACAGTTTTGCCATAGTTATTAAGATACTGTTATAACCTCAGGCATTATCATGTGCAAAGGAAATTTACCAAGGTTATCACAGTATCCTTCAAATGTGACTCAGGCTATGGAGTACTTTAGAGAGTTGAAATGAAGAGAACACTACTAGAATGCTTCCATTGGCCACAGCACTTTGTGATTTAAACAAAATGTGGTGGAAAGCTTCACCTCAAAGGTACACTCATAGAGAAACTGGCTCTGGGTTTCCAGTCTCTGCTACTTACAGCTGAGGACCTTGGATCCAGCAAGTCAATTAACAAATGTCCACATGTGTGCCTCTGACAGCATTATCAAAATGTATGAAGCAAAAATGGGCAGACCTGTAAACAGCAATGAATGAATCTACTCTTAGAGTTGGAAGCTTCAATAACCCTCTACCAGAACTAGACAGATGTAGCAAGCAGAAAAACAGTAAGGACATAGCAGAACTCAGCAACACACAACAGTAGAATATACCTTCTTCCCAGGCTCATACAGACCATTCACTAAAATAAACCACAATCAGGGCCATAAAATGGTACAGTAGTTAAGTGTTACTAGAATACTGTTGGAGTTGGTGGACTCTGGCATGCCCTTGTAGGATCATTTCTGTTAACTGCTGCGTGAAGAAGACAAAGAAGGGGAGTTAGAGTTTGTTTCCTGTGCTTCATAATGCATCTCAGGTTCCATATTCTCAGATGTGTGATTTATAGTTTATATTATCTAATGATAGACAAAAATAACCTTCTTACATGTGCTGCATTGAGAAATACTCACTAAAGATGATTATAGTAAGAGTAATTCCAGAAAACAAGGTGGCTGCACTGACTACCCTTTTATTTACCTAAGGATACACACATATGTAAGTTGTATGTGAAAGGCACTCAGAGGAAGAAGTGCTGATCATATGAAAACAAATAGCAACAACAAAAATCTAGAAAGTATCAAGAATACTAGTTGAAATACAGCTTTATATACACTCCTATTAACAAAATCTGTGATAATATTTTGTCACTTAAGTGTTAACTAATGATATTAGATCATTGTGTCTAGTAAAGTATTTAAAATGCTTATTCCAAGCCAGGTAACGATGGCACACATCTTTATTCTCAGCATTCAAAGGCTGAGGTAAGTGGATATATCTCTGAGTTTGAGGCTAGCCTGGACTACAGAGTGTGTTTCAGGACAGCCAGGACTACACAGAGAAACCTCTTGAAAATAATAATAAAATAAAAATAATAACAAGAATAAAAATTAGTAAAAATAATAAGATCTTATTTCATTTGTATAGATTCCTTTAAATATTTATGCAGACCATATTTATAAATTTATTTTTTAAATTTTGTGCTCTCTATTTTAACTAATAAAATTGCTTAAGCAATCTTTTCAGAATCTCTCCACTAAAGGGTAAAGTATGTAGAATAGGAGCAGAGTGTCGAGTGTAGCTCAGGTTGACAGCTCATACTTCAGCAGTCATGGAAGTGGTCATGAGTTCACAGTTGTGATGGCTCAGGATGAATCAATCAGTGCCTTAAATGGAACATTTGAAAGTAGATTACATCTTCCAGGACAAAAAACCCATAGTAAGATAGCAATGTACATGCATGCGAACAGCTAAAAGTATGCAGACTCACTATACTGTATATTGTTAGCAAGAAGTAATGAAAGTTGTCATGTGTTGTTTACTGGCAGATAAGGGACTGCTGTTGGAAAATGACTCAGCAGTGTCTCAAAAAAATTTCTATCATGTACCTGGGCATTTTACTCCCAGGTTTTTACTTAAGAGAAATAAAACTCTGTGTCCAACAGAGACATCTACATTAGTTTTTGTAGCTGGGTGGTGGTTTGTTTTTTTTTTTTAGATTTTATTTATTTTTTTATCTTTGTTAGTGTGTATTAGTGTTTGCTTGCATGTATGTCTGTGCACAATATGCATGTAGTGCCTACAGAGGCCAGAAGAGGGCAACAGGTTTCCTTAGACTGGAGTCACATAAGGTTGTGAGCTGCCACGTAGGTGCTGGAAATTGAACCTGGGTCTTCTGGAAGATGAGAAAGAGCCCTTAACTGCGGAACCTTCTCTCCACTGCCATCATCCTGCACTATTGGTAATAGCCAATAAGTAGAAACAACCAAAATGTCCTTCAGTTAAATTATGGCATATTTATTTATCTAACTGACTATTTCTCAGCAATGAAATACATATACCCTGGGTAAATCTCAGAGTAATTACTTTGAAAAACTGGACCAAAGAGAAAACAAAGACTGATATTTGTATGAAAATTTCTTTTAACTGCATGCTGCACTTAGGATTGATTCCCTTGCTGGGACTAATGGGGGAGACAATTATCAGCATTGTATTCATCCTACTTGTCAGCTCGAGAAAAGGTGAGGACATGAATGATATTTGAAATCACAGAAACTTTCACTCAATGGTTTTGTTGCTGTTCTTTTCTCCATGTTTATCACAGTGGTTTTCACGGGAATTGTTTTTTTCACTTAGTAGGTTTTTTGTTTTGTTTTGTTTTTGCTATTATACAGTATTTTCAAAGTGGTAATAACTTTGAAACTTAGAAATATATGAACTCTAATCAAGACTCTGCAAATGAGGGCTTCTTGGGACGTAGTCTGTGTGGATTCTTGATGGTACTTATTTTAGAGTATATTATTTATTTGCTTATGGCAACAAAATACATCTACCAAAATACATAATTGGGTGCTAAGCTCTGGGCCTGGTATTTATCTATAGGAACAAAGGTTATTTGGTCTCTTACCTTCACATTATCTATCTCTGATAGCTATTGGAAGAAATCCTATCAAATGTATACATATTTAAAATAAAAATTATAATAAAATATTATTCATATAATAGGGAAAAGATAATGGGTAAAGTAAGAACAGGTAGTTTAAGTTTGATATTTCTCAGGTCTATGTTAGCTGAGACCTGGAAGTAGAGTGGAAGCTAGAGAGAAATAAAAGATTCCACATAGAATGTTTCAGAGATAGAGGATGAATGCATGTCTGGAGGAAACAGATGTGGAAAGTAGTAGTGTAGAAGGAAGTCAGGTTGAACATGATGAAACATACATGTGAAAACACAGAACAGGACACCCATAGTTCAGTGGAGTGTGTGGGGACAGCCACAGCCATTCTAATACTGGAGGAAAATTAGGAACGTGAGCTTTTTTGAAGTGAATCCTCTACTTTAATAGGCAATCCAGAATTGGTCCCCATTCTAACTCTAACCATTGTCAACAGAAAAAAATATAAGCTTTAGGAATTCTTATGTCTATTGATTTATGTATGCTTAGGAACCATGATAAGAATTTATGAGGTATAAACCACAAGTCCTAGCCTGAATGTGAAATGTATTGTTCAGAAGATCTCAGAAATCATCAGTTGCAAAGGTCTTCCAGGGCTTTCCCGACAAAATAGGCTCATTTCCTACAAGTTTTGGCAAAAAAATAAACTCTTGGAAAAAATTCCATATGCCCACTTTAGCTGCATACTGTAAACTGATACTATTTTCTCTTTTATATGAATAACAATTACAACTTACCAGCACCCCTCTGTGTGTGTGATACTAGTAAATGTTTTACATAAACTTCCTTTGATACTCCTAGGGAGCCTACTAAGTAAATAATGTCATCATCTTCAAGAAGATGAAGCAGAGACTCTGACATATTAAGTAATTTGCCCATGACATCAAAGCTAGGAGTGAAAGGACATTAAAAAGTTCAAAACACCAGGTCTCTCTGAATCTATTGTTTTTAATACTATGTCTTTTCAATTTCATCTTGATACTGAAACAAATTCCCCAAACTTTATGACCTTAAACAAAAGAAATGTGTTCTCTGATAGTTAATTCTGTATTCCCAAGTCTGAATTGCTGTGTTGCTCCATAGGCCACAGAGGAAAATGAGTTTCCTTATTCTTTCCAGCTTCCAGATGCCCACATCTCTTGACTCATGGCTATTTCCTATTCTTCAAGGCCAGCAGCTTTGCATCTTTAAATGTCCTTTCACCTCTTGCAAACCTCTTACCTAAGAACTATTGTGAATACATTTAGTGTTTATGCAGGAAATCCAGGGTAATCTGTAGATCTTAAAATGTTTAGTAATACCTATACAGTCACTTTACCCCAAAATGTCATCTTACATGCTCTAGGGATGAGAACATAGATATCTTTGGGAAGTAGTTACTTAGTGCATTACTTTTCTAGTCACTATGACAAAATAGCTAACATAAACAACATAAAGGAGAATAAGCTTTTTTGAGAATTTTGGCTCATGTTTTCAGAGGGTTCAGTCCATGCTGGTTGAAAAGGCATGGCAAATGGAGCAGCTGGAAGACTACCTGGCTTCTTGCTTGGTAACAGAACAAGAAATAGAGAACACTGGCCTGACCCCCAAGTGGATATATCATTGAAAGCCATGCCCTTACTGTCCCACACTGTCATATTGGCCCCATGTCCCAACCTACCACCTCCCAAAACAGCTCCCAAAACTGGAATGCAAGAGTGACAGTAATGAATATTTATAGACAAACCATAGCATTTAGCCTATTATGCCTTTCTGGACTTTCTTGAGTTTAACTACACAAGGGAGTGAGTCCATTGCCATTAGCATCCAGTCTAGTAGCAAGTAACTGGCATTCAACAAACAGCATACAATGTCTGTACTGAATATGATTAGCAGTGGTTTAAAGTACATGTTGTATTTAAATGTTTGATAGTAATAGAACAAAGGTTGGAAATAGATGGAGTTAGCATTTTCTATAATTCTTGTTGGGGAAATTATATTGTTGTTAGTAGATGTTTGTATATTGAGATCATGTTATTTTTGAAACAAAAACAAAAGTACAATAAAAGTAAGTAATAGTAATAAATATAATCACTAATCAAAACAAAATGAAAGCACAAAATCACAAAAGACAAAAACAGTAAGATGGTTGATTTAGTCTTAATGTTATTAAATATTAATAGACAATTCCTATTTAAAGACTGAAGTTGTCACATGACCAAATGTCTGAAGCTATGGGATAGGGGAACATGAGAGCCATGGCAGACTCACAGGAGTACTTTGAAAGTATTAAGTTTGCTTTCTGTTGCTATGATAAACAGTGACCAAAAGCGTCATGGGGGGATGGAGGGAGGAGAAAGGTTTATTTGGCTCACAGGTTATAGTTCATCACCTAGGGAAGGTGCCATGGCATAAACTCAAGAGCCTGGAAGCAGAGACCACAAAAGAAAGCTACTTACTAGCTTATTCCCCTACAACCCAAGCCCACCTGCCCAGGAATGGCATCAAACACAGTGGGCAAGGCCCTCCTAAGTCAGTCATTAATCAAGAAAATGCCTCCACAGACATGTATGCAGGCAAGTCTTCTAAAGGCAGTTTCTCAGTTGAGGTTCCCTTTTCCCAGATAACTCTAGTTTGTGTAAAGTTGACAAAGACTTACCCAGCACAAGATTTTAAAATTTCAGTGAAAACAGTTCTTCATATCTTTCAGGTACTATGAAGTACAAGCTACCGATTCAGAGTAGCATCTGACTCCAGAGATAGATTATATTAGGCCAGAGCTTTGTAAATTTGGATTTCCACAGTTGCTAGGGAAAGAGTATCACATGAAAATGAATGTGGAACAGGAAATGAAATGGGTGTTTTCAGTCTAATTCCAAAGTTTGAGAAGTTATATAAGGCCTCAAACTCTTTGCATAATTATGATATAGACAAGAGACCTATACTGTTTGAACATACTTATTTAATAAATGGAACTATTATATATTCTTTTAGACTAAGAATGTCATTAAAAATTGCTTAGACTCTAAAGACATTGTAACCTAAGTTTGAAACATCTGTTATAATGATGCAAAAGCAATACAGTAATACAGACAAAATGAATAATACACATATTTCAAGACACAGCAGGTAAATATGAAAGGATGGAAAACACCATGTCAAAACAAGCCAATGTAAAGCTAGCTTGGTAAATGGCATTATGATAGCATGTCTTTAAATAAGTATTATGTGTTTATATTTAAAATTATTGATAGAGGGTAGGGGAGATAGTTCAGCAGATAAAGTACTTGTACAAGAATGAGAACTGATATTCAGATCCCCAGAAACTTATGTTGATTCTGGGTGAATGTGTCAGCCCACCTGTAATTCCAGCCTCTGAAAGTACAGACAAGGGATCCCAGGGTAATTGGCCAGCAAGATTGGCAATATCAGCAAGGTCTGGGTTTCACTGAAAGACCCTGCTTCAATGAGAAAATTGCAAGAGTTGATAGAGGATGATTTTCAACATCACCTCAGGCTTCCATGTGCACATAAACATGCATATGCACGTGCAACCACACAATGCAAAACCTGTATATTTGCATACAAACCAAGCATAGACATACCGTGCGCATGGGCACACACACACACACACACACACACACACACACACACAAATCAAAACAATTGAAATACTGGATATTAAATATGCTATCCTATTTAGTTTTATTTCACAAATAAAAATAGAACATGAAACAAGATTTATTGTGAAAATTAGAGATATTTTATTATAAAAGTTAATCTTTCATGAATTACAGCAATTTAAATTTGCATGTTCTAATAATACAATATATAAAAAGGTGGCATGATGAAAAGAAAGACAAGTTTATTATAAAATAGAATATTTGAACATGACTCTTTAACATCTAGTAGAACAAGTAGACCCATCAAAATCAGGAAGTATATAAAATGATTTTAAACTAGCATACATTTTGGAGTTACCAAAGCTGACCATATGCAAAACAAGATGCAGTCAGTTTAAAAATTAACTAGAAATGCATTGTTCAAAACTTTTTGTATGCCTTAATCTACCCCCTTAAAATTTGAATTAATTAATTGAGAGTTTTGGAAGGAAATGAAGTGATAGCAAAAATGTAATATTTCCAAAGTTAAAATGATTTTTTTCAACAGATAATTATTGATTACTTGTTATTTGACCCTAACTGTCAGTTAATTTAATTCTGCTAAGCCTTAAGGGAAGATAACTGAGTCTAGACGTTAAATAAAAACATGTATTGGAAAATACATTCACAAAGTGAAACACAGTTACAGTTTTTGAATTTTATTATCTCCCCCCNCCTTGGCCAAAGTGCTGATCCATTCCTGAATGCCAGAGAGGAAGATCCTGGGCCAGTAGAGCTAGCTGGTTGACTGAGACTGAGAGGAAGGGTGCACTGCATGAGTCTGTTTTGGT
This sequence comes from Ellobius talpinus, assembly GCA_001685095.1. NCBI lineage: Eukaryota > Metazoa > Chordata > Mammalia > Rodentia > Cricetidae > Ellobius > Ellobius talpinus. The sequence continues at coordinate 12,029 of LOJH01026235.1, forward strand.
ATAGGAGAGAATGAAAAGTGAGGATGTGATGAGTGAAATCTAAGCACAGGTACTCTCTGACTGGTGGATGAAATCTAAGCACAGACACTCTGACTGGTGGATGAAATCTAAGCACAGACACTCTCTGACTGGTGGATGAAATCTAAGCACAGACACTCTCTGACTGGTTGAAATTTGAAACTATGTTGGAGTTTCCCTTCAGCGAAAGACTATTTGTCCTACCTACATTATATTAATATGTTGAATAAGCTACATACACATTGCTTTTAAAAAAAAAAGAACAGAGGTATCCATAATTCCAGTTCCAGGGGATCCAACATTGTCTTCTGATCTCCAAAGGCACTGCATGCATGGGGTGCACATATATGCATTTAAGCACAAGAGTCACAGAATAAAATGAATAAATCTTAAAAAAATTATTAAAGCAGAGGCATTTTAAAGCAGAGACTTACTTATAGATGCTAATTAAAATTATTTTAAAAACTTACTGTAAAAATACCCATTAAAGGTACTGGAGAGATAGCTTAGAGGTTAAGGGCACTGCCTTTTCTTCCAAAGGTCCTGAGGTCAATTCCCAGTAACCACTCAGTGGTGCACAACCATCTGTAATGAGATCTGGTGCCCTCTTCTGGTGTGCAGGCATACATGTAGACAGAACACTGTGTACATCATAAATACATAAATCTTTAAAAAGAATATTAAAAGAATCATTCCTTTTACTACTATTAGAGTATTCTTCTTTGATCACATCTATAAAGTATATTGGAGAGAAAGAAAAGGTGGAATAAAAGTTCCTCCATTAAGTGTAATGTTGCTGTGGTCTCATTCTCCAGGCCAGTGCAAAGCCCCATCATGGTTTCCATTTGCCAACCGTATAACTCAAACTAATGAATCCGTGTTTCCCATTGGAATCTCTTTGATGTATGAATGTCGCCCAGGATATATCAAGAGGCAGTTCTCCATCGTATGTGAACAAAACTCAGACTGGACAAGTGCTGAAAATAAGTGTATACGTGAGTAACTGCAGAGGAAGATGACAGAGAGTAGATACTTTGTGGCAAATAGTAGAGTCTGTTTCAAGTTTGTCTTGATTTTAATATTATGATACATGTCATTAATAATATTATCTAAGGTATATATAGTATATTGACTCATTCTTGTAAGTCATATCTTTACTCTGTGCTTCTGTCTTCTTAATTGTTGATAAATTTAATAATAATGGCCATCACAAAGCATGATGGAGGAAAAATACCCTCAGGATATTTCACTTAGTGTATCCAACTTTGCAGAAGTGTCACTAAGTAATTAGTGATTCCAAGGCAAATAAATGTATATTTAATAACTAAGAGATGAAAACAATCCCAGACTTTGAGGCCTGTGAATTGGAACACTTAAAAGAATGCCTTGGTAATAAATGAAGTATTCATGTTTTTGGAAGTCACCATGTGAAAATAAGAAAAAACTTGGTGGGAGTTCTTTTGGAAAGAAGTGTCTGGTGAGTTTCCTCAGAGTAGCAAAAATCTGTGAAATGTTACAATTTTATATGCTCTGTATACAGTAAGTTACAGTCAGGTTAGAACTTTATAAACTAAGAAAAGTTCAGTTTACTTGGTTCAAAAATTCTGTTTCTTTCTCACAGGTAAATCATGTGCAAATCCTAAAGATCCTCAGAATGGCATAGTACATGTACTCACAGACATTCAGTTTGGATCCAGTATTACTTATACTTGTAATACAGGGTGAGTTGGCAACAATAGCTCTTCATCAAGACTTCTGGAATAGCAGTACTACCTTCTATCCAGGACTCAGGAAAGACATCTAATTTGTTACTTCCTGATTTGAGTTTTGGTTGTGTTTTGATTTGTTCGTGCTAGAGGTTGGATTCAAGGCTTTAAGCATGCTACGCAAGTACTCTACAGCAGGTCCACACCATCAGAATGTTGCCTAGCCTTAAAAGGCTTGAATATAAGTGTTTAATTCTTGATTGAAATATAAAAACATAACATGACTAGGTGAAAAAGATATCTTTGCTGAATAATCAAGACAGCACACATTAGTCAGTTTTCCATTACTATAACAAAATAATTGAGATAGTTAAAAGGAAGAAAGGTATCTTTTAATTCATAGTTATAGAAATCTCAGTTCAGTTCATGTTCACTTAACTCTCTTGCTTTGATCTAAGGTGGCATGGTCCATTACAGCAGGGACATGGTAAACTTTTCACCTCATGGTTGCCATGAAGAAAAGAAAGGCTTTGAGGCTATGGTCTCAGTATCTTCTCCAAAGGCATATAGCTGGTGACCTAACTTTGTCCCTTAAGGCCCACCTCTTAAAGATTCTACAACAGCCCAATAAGATCATAGCCTGGGAGACTAAGCCTTTAAACTATGAGCCTTTGGGGATGTTCCTAACTATGGCAACATACATAGGAAGTAAAACACTCACTGGGTGGTATGGTGCAGACTAAACACACAGTCTTTGCGTTGATAAATCCTGAACCAAACTGTGAGAAAGAAGTTGAAGAAACTATGATGGCTGTGAGTTAGCATTGCAGGTACATGTTCGAGAGCAAAGCCATATAGTTCAATGTAGCTGAAGAGGCAAAACATAAATTCTTAAATAAATTCTCTTTACTTACTACAACCTTCCAACAAAGGAAGCCTTAGGACCTAATGACTTCACCACTGAATTCTAATTTATTTTACGAGGCCAGTACTATGCTAATACCAAAGCCAGACATAACAACAGAAGGAAATTGCTGGACAATATCCTTAATAAACATGTTATAAACATTCTCTACAAATTACTAGCAGACAGAATTTATAAGTGCATACACTGGGGCTAATGAGATGAAGCTTCCACATCCATGTAAAAAGCCAGCCATGGCTCCATGTGCCTGTAATCCCAGCACTGGGAGAATGAGAGACAGGCAGATCCTAAGAGTGTGGTGGCAAGACAGCCTAGCCAAAAGAGTGAGTTTTCAGCCCAGTGAGAAATTTTTTCTCAAGGTAGGTGGAATAAAACTGATAGAGGAAGATGCCTGGCATCTTGCTTTGAGTTCCTCGTGCACACATATGAGCACCCTATGTAGCACAATTTAATAAAAACCCAGAGACAGAAATTGGAGTTCAACTTGAAGGTCAGAAAAGCAAAACAATCAGTCACTGGCTCTTACCTCTACCTCAGTCTAAAATGGTGATTCTGCCTCCAGGAATCTCAGAATGAGACTGTAAGTGAGGCATGCACCACTATCGCACGGTTTCTATGGCAAATTAGTGTGGCTACTGGGATTAAAGGTGTGTGCCACGACTGTTTGATTTGTAAGGCTGATCAGTGTGGCTGTTTTACTCTCTGAACTTCAGCAGGCTTTATTTATTAAAATACAAATGAAATATCACCTCAGCACTGTCACGCAGACCCCATGTACACTCATACAACATACCCCCTGTCATACATCATGATTAAGTGGGATTTATCCCTGAAATAAACTTGACATTGTACAAATAAAATGTGATATATCACACTGACAGAATGAGGTGTAAAAACATAGCCATTACTAGAAGAAAAGACATTTGAAAAAAATTCAAATTTTCCGTTGTTAGAAAAGCTCTTTAAAAGTTAGTCATAAAAGGATTAGAGATTCTGCATATATTTTCCACATATGACAAGCCTACAACTAACATTGTTCTCAGTGGTGAAAGGCAGTCTTTTCTTTAAGATTAGGAGCACAAAAGCATTTTTATCATTCTCTAAGGAAAGCTTCCCCGTCCTCTCTCTAAAACTACCCACTTATCTCCATGGATCTCCCTGATTTTGGACTTACTTGAATATCCATCAGTAGGTAACTGGTTAAGTGAATGGTGGTACATCCATGCTGTGAGCTCTAACTTATAACAGAAAGGATTGCTTGATAAACCTCCAGTTATTATGCTGGGTAGAAAGCTAATCATATATGGTTATATTCTATATAATTCTTTATATAACTTTTTATAAATTATTTAATTATAGAAGTAGTCACCAGCAATAAGAATATGCTAGGAAAATCGGGAATGGGAAGATGAAAAGTGAGTGTCACAGTAACTAGACAGAACAAGAGATCTTGTGTCTATTTTAGTTCTTTCTGTGGTAGGAAAAAAAAGCTTACATGTAAAATTGTATCCTCTTTTCCACTGGTTGCTGGTGGCACATGACTTTTCCCCAGCATTCGGATCTCTGAGTTCAAGGCCAGCCTGGACTACAGAGTGAGTTCCAGGACAGTCAATAAGAAACACAGAGAAATCCTGTCTCAGACAAACAAAAAGGAAAGAAAAAAAAGAAAGAGGAAAAAAACAAAAACAAAAAAGTTTCTTTTACAGAGGAAAAGGAGCAAATGAAATTTGCACTTCCCAAAATGACATGTTTTTTTAATAAATCTAATAGAATCATTATGAGTTAAGTTGCTGTGACTTGTTTTAATTTTATGACATACTAGACAATTTACAGCATATTAATTGAGTACTTCTGACTTTAATCAAGTATTGCTGTTTTTGTTCAACTTTGGTCAGATTTGAGTTCCCTAGGTTCTACATTAATGAATTTTGCTGATAAAGCATACCCTTATCTAGGCATTCACATTACTGTTTTCAAGGTATAAATTAATTCATTCATATTAGTATAATATACATATACACATGACATTTCTTTTGCCGTCAAGAAGCTTGTAATGTCTTTAAAAATAAGATTTATAGGAAGCAATTATAATTTAGTGCAGATTGCATGATAATATAATAAAAAGAAAGATCTCATTTAGTTAGGAAGGCATTAAGAAGAAAATCAAAAAGTCCAAAGAAGGATGTAAGATTTCAGAACTCATGGTCTTTGACAAGAAAAGAAAAAAAATGCCCTGAAGCTTTCAAGGTAGTAATCTCTGGGAAGCAGCAATTTAAGCAGGCAATTATTTATGAATTAATTAACATTCTTCTGTGTATAGATACCGCCTTATTGGTTCCTCCACTGCTGTGTGCATAATCTCAGATAACGGTCTCGTTTGGGATAATGAGGCACCTATTTGTGACAGTAAGTTGAAATTTTTATTTCTATCACCTTATGTACTTTAAATTTTCTCTGAAATTATACAATTTTTGCAGATCTAAGATTGAACTCAGGGCCTCATGCCTGTTAGGAAGTACACTATCACAGATGTGAACCTAAAGCCCTATAAGAGATTTTAAAAATTGTTCTTAAAATTCCTCTTGTATAATCTGTTTTTCAAGAAAATGAAGATGTTTTGGCTAGTTTTGTCTCAACTTGACATAAGCTAGAGTCATATTGAGAATAAGAATTCTTGGTTGAGAAAATGCCTCCCTCCGTAAGCCTGTAAGGCATTTTCTTAATAGTGATCTATGTGGGAGAGCCTAGTCCATTGTGGGTAGTGTCAGTCCTGGGCTAGTAGTCCTGGGTTCTATAAAAAAAGCTGGCTGAGCAAGCCATGAGGAACGTAAGCTTCCATGGCCTCTGCATCAGATTGTGCCTTCAGGTTTCTTCCTGATTAGAGTTCCTGCCTTAGCTTCTCTCAGTAGAATGTGTTTTAGCATGTAAGCCAAATAAACTCTTTCCTCCTCAAGTTGCTTTTGGTCATGTTTTTTCATCACAGCAATGTAACTCTAAGACAGAAGACAACGACAACATTCTTGAACTACAACATTCTTTAAGTTCTCCTTGGTCCTGGGATGTTCCTTTTCTAACTGTAGAATATATAAATGTAAAAAGTCTCCTTGGCCCTGGGATGTTCCTTTTCTAACTGTAGAATGTATAAATGTAAAAAGTCTTCCAATTTTATCTTTATCTCAGTTCACTTTATGTTATGTTTGTTTTTCAAACTCTAATATACTTATCATCCTGCTTGGCAAATTAATAAAATTTTTGTCCATATTTTTCAAGGTCCTGCCCAGACCTACAGCCATTCAGTCCCAAAGAAACACACAGAGGTTTATAACAATTATAGTCTGTTTGGCCTATTAACCCAGGCTTATTATTAACTAGCTCTTACAAATTAACCCATAACTCTTGTCTCTGTTTAGCCACGTGGTGTGGTACCTTTTCTCAGTGCAGCGTTCTCATCTTGTTTCCTCTGCATCTGGGTGGTGACTGCATCTGGCCTTTCCTTTTCCCAGAATTCTCCTAGTCTGGTTGCCCCACCTATACTTTCTGCCTGGCTATTGGCCAATCAGTGTTTTATTAAAACAATACCATTAACAATTTTTACAGTGTACAAAAGCATTATCCCACAGCAACTTATGGAACATTTAAACATATACATTTTATGTAAAAAAGAATCAAAATTCAAACTGCATGTATTCTCCTATTAAAACACAGTATAACTAGTTATAGCTGTGTCTGTACTGTTTTATGTATTTATTTATTATGTATACAATACTCTGTGTGTATGCCTGCAGGCCAGAAGAG
>LOJH01026236.1:4444-15365 GCA_001685095.1 Ellobius talpinus
GAGAGAGAGAGAGAGACAGAGAGAGAGATAATCTGGAAGTCATGAATTCACTTGATTGCAAATTTCTGGAAGTTGAATTCAGGATTAATAGATTGCTTTTCTTGGAAATTATTAATTGAAATTAAAGCTAGTTTTCTGTGTGTTCTGTAGGCAGAGTTTTCCTGTCCTGCATCTGTTCTCAAATAAAAACACTGAGGCTTATAGCTTATACTAACTACAAATTCTTGGCAAATAGCTCAGGCTTATTACTAACTGTCACTAGCTCTTACCTTTAGACTTATTCCATAGCAATGATCTTAGATTCTAACACCTCAGTTTAAACTTTTTCTCTATGACATTATTGAATATTCTTTCCCCACCTGTGCACATAACATCTTATATCATTAAGGTTGCAGTAACAGTTTAAACTGTATACATATTTTAAAAACATCTGAAGGGTGAAGAAGTAGGGAAAAGAGAAACCAATTCTTCCCAAAATGAATGCTCTATAATTCTCCACTTTCTGTTCTGTGACAAAATATCCATAGCAGGATTATTCATTATTAAGAGCTTATTTCAGCTTGGAGCCTGTGTGTCAGTAGATTAGGGCTCAGAGAAGATTATCGACTCACACTGTGGGCTGGAAATAAGTTCCTTATCTGATCATTAAAATTGGTTGCTCATGCTATTTTGATCATAATTATTAGTTCTGTCAGGGTCTTCTGCATGTTGATTAGGCTTCAGTTTCTCATATGCTGTGCTGGAATTCATCTCCACAACTGCAGTGTCTTACAAGGCAGAAAAGAGTGTGGGGATATATATTGGTCCTTTCTAATTCTCAGTTCTCTTTACTCCCCAATTCATATTTTTGAAAGTATCTAATTATTTAAAAACATGCAACAACAATGCTATTTCTAATAAATACAATGTTAGAAACTAGTGTTTACAATCTACAATGTGTCTGATATGATATTAGGCACAAAGTTGGCCAAGAGTTATCATCTTTATCTCTGTATTAAAGACAAAGAGGAAGAATGGACCAACTCCAGAGTGCACAGAATGAGAGAATAGTACTATTTTTCACTCCAAACCCCACCTTTGCTACTTGTCAAGAAAATGATTTCTTATGAACTTGGCCAGAGAATAAAGTTCTTAAATTAATACACTGTCAGAGTTTAGCAAAATGAACACAGATTATAAGCCTAGGGGTTCAGATATTTATTGTTTCTGGAAAAATTTCAAATCTAAAGAGAGAAAAAGGATTTTTTTAAAAATGTGTTAGGTGATTTTTGCTAGCAATACAACTATGCATCAGGCAAGTATTTGAGTGTGAAGCAATGTGTTAGATGCATTAGCCATAACATGGAGTAAGACACAGTCCCAGTTCCTGGAGGAAATTTAAATGTTGTGACAAATGTGTAAACAAAGAACTGTGGTGAACAGAAGGGAAGGAGCCATTTTTTAACTCCTATGAGAAGGGATTCTCACAATAAGCTACAGAATTGTCTGTCCATATTTTCTCTTTTATGAAAAAGAAGTATCTCCCCCCACCAGTTATCAAATAATAGCAGTCATGGTAGCCTTTTGGCATGTAAGTTTTGGGAGGTAAAGTCTGGTGGCTAGGTCTACTGGTGTCACTTTGTAGAGGCATTATTGTTGATAAATTCTGACATGTACAAAATTCTGTGAAAACTGTTGTGGGCTTGGGGTGGATAGTGATGGTTGAAGACAGTGAGAAGATGATTTGTGGTCCTCAACTTGGCTACGGCAAGCAATCAGGATCTAGGAAATCAGCATCCCCATTACTTCAACTGAGACATATGATCAGCAAACTTCCTCATTTCTTTTGTCACTTAAGTGAGAATTTTACAATAGTATGTAGTTTACTTTGAAATCAAGACTGTCTAAGATTGGCAAGGTAGAACATGCCTACAATGTCACCCCTTAGACTGAGGCAGGAAGTTGTTCATGAGTTCAATTTATGCTACACAATAAGACTGTGCCTTAAAACAAAACAATAACATGAAATTAGGGCTCTCTAAATGCCTACCTAAAGAACATTATGAGGGAGCTGGAGTTGGTTCAGTTATTAAGCACTTATCATTTTCAGGGACTCTGGTTCTGTTCCCAGAACCTGCACAGAAGCTCACAACTCTGAAACTCCAGTTCCACAGAATCTAATACCTTCTCTGACCTTCACAGGCACCAGTCATGCATGTTGTGCACATACATGCATTCCAACAAAATGTTCATACTCATAAAAAATATGGAAAAGGAAAGCATTGTGAGTGAACCTGTAGGTTCAATAAGAAGGACAGTGTTGGGATGATAACTATATACTTAGGCCATGACATAAAAGAACTATTACTCCCCCAAGCAAAGAGGAATTGCTCATTGGTAGTATTGGAAAGTCTTTATTAGTGTATGAGGTGAGAACTAAGAGAGTTTATGGAGTTGAAAGTGCTTATTTTCTCCAATGAGAATAAGAAAGAGGCACAGGAAATATTCTATTACTTATTTACCTTTTTGGTCATATTTTTATTAAATCCTTACTTGGTGCTTTCCATATGAAAGCACCTTATAAGTACCTTAATAACAAACTTACCAGGTAGAACTTTTTATGAGCTGTGGAGATATGTGCCTTATTGCTCAAGATAAAGTACCTAAATTTGGATCCCAGCACCACATAAAAAGCTGGGCATGTTCTCTAAACACTTATGTTTACATCCATGTGTTTGTCATGCTCTCAACTTTGATCATATTCACTAATGAAGTGAATAGAAGTTAATGTAGGGGCTTCTAATTGTCCAAAATTAGGAATAAATGTGAGTGCTCAGAGTATATGGGACACTTATATAGTGCTCAGAGTATATGGGACACCTATATTGACTCCTTTCTGATGGCTCATGGAGCAAGTCCTCTGACCTTGGTACATATAGCTGCACACACGTATATATCACACACACATACAAACACCACATTCACACACACATATATAGCTACTTTCACATTTTATCTCTATATCTCCACCTTTGGAGGAAGGTGCAGAAAGAATGTCAGATTTGAGAGTGGGGAAGAGTTATCATCTGGACATGACATGGTTGTTGCACACAAGAACTCACAACAATGGTGGCTACTTTAATAAGACTTGAATAAGATCAAGCCAGTCAGAATTCTAGCCTGGTGGAGGGAGGGACTCCTGAGGCTTTCTTTACCCCTAGTTGAGAAGCTACCTGCCAACTGACAGATGTGAGGAGAATCACTTCTCGTTAGGAGGTGACCACCGGCAGGTTGCCCATCCCTCTGTGGATGACCCCACACCTATGAACATATAGACAACACTAATTAGACTCAGTCAATTATATAAACAAACAAAGAAGACAGGAAGCTGAAAGGCAGATATATTGGAAATGGTACTAGGGAAGTAGTGGGAAGTAAATATAATTAAGATATTTTGTATATATCTTTGAAATTAAGGAAAAAACCATGTACTCATAAACCCAGTGCTGTTGGCATTAGAGTCAGTACAATCACTGGAGCTTGATGGCCACCAGCCTAGCTCTGGGTCGGGTGAAAGAACCTCTCTCAAAGGAATGAGATGGAGAGTGATAGACCGGGACATTCAGCAAGTTCCTCTTGCCTTGGTGTGCACAGCTGTGCAAAAATGCACATATCACACACCACACACACTTCACATTCATAATATACATATCTACTTTAACATACATGTGCCCCATGAAAAGAAATTATTATACACATTTTACAGATGAAGAAATTAAAATTATGGAGACATTGAGTAACTCAACCAAATTATTTCCAACACATTTTCCCCAAACACACTGAAACAGTAGTTTATTTATAATTCCATGGGAATAGCTGATTTTTGAATTAATATCCTTAGGAAAGGGAAGTCTTCATGGACCTATATTTGTGCTCTCTCAGCCCAAGCTTGTCATGGAACAATCAACATCTCTGATTTATGTCATTACAGCACATCTTGTGTGAATGAGGACCGAATGGTGGAGTGAAATACACCAAAACTCAAATTACTACCAACTAGTTGCCTCTCCCAGCTAAAATCACACCATGCCCCATACACTTGCGCTTGCTAAGACCTCAGACCTTGCAAAGGCTCCCATATGGCATACAGTTATTATCTCGTAGCCAGGCTACAGACATGAATATGAAAACTTGCCAAGAAGGACTGTAGAAAGCTGCGACTCAGAAAGCACAGCTAATCACAGCTAACCCTGCTGAGTGACAGTGTGAGGAGATCTGGGGCTCAGGGCTTTGCTTTCTATTTTGAAGTCAGGAGTCTAAGCAGAGAGCCCCAGATGCCTCTCAGTTCACATTACTTGCCCACAGAGAAGCACGTAATGTGGAAAACAGCGGCAGCTGAATGAATTGCTCTGGCTTATCATGCCTTTCTGCATCTGTCTCTGCCACCTGGGTAGAGCTGCTTTAAAAACCCACTATCATTATTAAGGGCATCTCAGCCGCAGGCTAGAAGGGTTGGTGTAATTGAGAACTTCCTGAGTGTCCAGGGCTTCCTGAGTCCCCGAGAGTCTCTTTACTGTTCTTTGACACTCGTGGCCCATGGTAGCTTAGAAGGAAATGTCCTGTCTTAAGTTGGTGATAACTGCCATTCTGCTCTGGGAAGTAATGGAAACAACTCTATATTCGCGTTGGAGGTTTTGCATTTATGTGTGTACACATAATGGTCATGTTATAGAGTATACATACTTTGAGAAGAGTTTTCCATTTGCCTTTGAGACTCTTGTGTTTTGTTTTTTGAATAATAGACATTTAAATAGGCACCCAAAAGAAACATTTAAAAGGAGTTTAGTTAATGATGAATTGGGTTTTTGTATTAGCTGTTTACAGTTTTTCAGCTGGGTCTTTTTTTCATTTGGTATGTGGACTTTTGTGTACAGTGAAGAAAGTACTTCCTAAAAGAAATGAAGAAGCTCACATGTTGTTTTTTTGTTGAGTGAGAAAGTATCTGGAATAATAGTTGGGGATATTTTTGTCTGCACATTTTCTCAGCCTCTGTGTTTGTCCCTCTAACCCTGGAGTACTTGTTAGCCACAGATCCTGGCGGACACTGCTGTCCTGCCTACTCTTCTAGTATCACTAATTATCTTCTTCTAGGTGAGAACTTGGCTCCAGTGTGGTCTCTCTTACGCCTTGGAGCCTCAGACAAATTGATCATCTCCACTGAAGAGACAGTCTTTTCTGCCACTTCGAGTCTTAGGTAAATAAAAAAGGTTGGGAGATGAGAGTTGGATTTTCCAGACTCAGCTCTTAGTAGTCAGTTACCACATCCTGGAAATAAGGGGAAAACTTTGGTCAGTGAGAGACAAGAGCAAGAGACAGAGCGAGAGGAAGAGTGAGAATGTGAGCAAGTGTGTTTGTGTGTGTGAGAGAGAGACAGAGACAGACAGAGACAGAGTGAGACAGAGAGAGACAGAGAAGATGAGCTTGCAGATATTCAAATATTGTTTGTGCTCTCCCCATTCCTTCAGTTTGGCCAGAACACTGGTTCCATACAGCCTAAGGGGAAGAAAGCCACACAACCAGCCATGAAATAAGGCAGGAATTCATGGTGAAGCCAGTAGGTGATTTGGCCATAAAATAAATTGGGGCAATGAATAATCCAATATTCCTTAATATAAAAAACATGGAAATTAGTAATTCACAGACCCACTATTATAATCTTTTAAAGCAGAGTTTTATATAATCAGGACCTGGCTATGCTTAGTTTAGCCAAGTGCCACCTTGCATTGATTTTCCACATTTCTGCCTCATTTTCTTTTCTCCGCCAGTACATCTCTCCATAGAGAGCACTGACATGTAGCTTTGGGCATTGTTTTCTATAGAACCTCACCAAAAAAGTGGGTTTGTTCAGGAACTTGCTTCTCATATAATCAAGTGTAATGGTGGCACTGGAAATAGTAGCTTATTCAAGAAATAAGCAGGGAAAGGGGATTCTATTTTTATTAAAACAAGGCAGATAGAGGAAGCCCTTAGGATCTAAAGCAAATAACTGCTGGAAGATGTCACAAAGAGGAGAGAGGGGAGGGTTGCTGAAGGGAGTGTGGAAAGATTAAATTGCTTCCTAGCTTTCAGAAAGTACAGATAGTTGGTGAAGAACTCTGTCAAAAAAAGAATGGAGTAACAGAGCAAGCAGTGTGACTACCTCACAATGAAATAGGGCAGGAATCCATGGTGAAGGCATTAAGTGATTTGGCTTAAAACAGATTGAGGCAAGGAATAATCCAATATTCCTTAATATAAGAAATATGGAAATTAGTAACTCTCAAGACCCATTACCTTAATCTTTTAAAACTGAAATATTTTATATAGGTGTTCAAGTAGAACCAATTCCCATTCTATGAGACTTCTCTCTCATGATCAGTCCTTGGAGGTCATGGACTGAAAGGTTTCGTGTTGAGATTCTGGTGCAGCTGGCTAAGGTAATCTGACACACTTAGAAGTGTTCACTTCCCCAAAAGAAAGATCTGGGCTGCAGAACACAGACTCTGTTGTTATAAGGATCAAACACAGTGTTTGCCATGCCCTAATCCATCATATTACTATTATTTACATATTATTTGACCAAGATTCTGAGACTGTTCATAGGATGGGAAACTGAGGCATAAAAAGGAATATATTTCTCTGTGAAGCTATTGCTAATAAGACCATATGCAGATCTGTATTCATTCATTAGTCTGGAGGCTATGTCATTAAAGATGTCTTTGGTGGAGTATGTTTGAGCAGACACATGAAAGACCAGAGATGAAATTCAGGTGTTGCTCCTCAGATGCTGTCCACTTTGCTGTTTGAGATAGTATCTCTCATTGGCCTGGAACATGTCGTGTAGGCTAGGCTGACTGAATCCTAGAGATCTGGCTGTCTCTGCCTCTCCAGCCCTGGTGTGACGAATGTGTGCCATCAAGTCTGAATAGTTTCACATGACTTCTAAGGACTCTAGCACAGGTCTTTGTGCTGGAAAAGCAAGCACTTTACTAACGAGTTAGGATCCTAGTCCATCGGTTTGTGCAACACTTGCATTCCTGGAGCCGCTGGAAGCCACAAGAGGACATCAGTTTTCCCAGAACTGGAGCTGCAGATGATTGTGAACTGCCATATGGCACTGGATATTGAACTTGGTTCTCTGGAAGAGTGCTCTTAACCGCTGAGCCATCTCTCTGGTACTAGCATGTATTGCTTAAATCTTCAGTGTTTTCTAAGGAGTCCTATCCAATGAGAAAAAGAGACAAAACAATAAAAAATGTGGGAATGTTAAGATGGATGGGGTGGCACATGCCTTTAATCCCAGTACTCAAGAGGCAGAGGCAGGTGGATCTCTGAGTTCGAGGCCAACCTGGTCTACAAGAGCTAGTTCTGGAACAGCTAGTGCTGTTACACAGAGAAGTCCTGTCTTGAAAAACAAACAAACAAACAAATAAATAAATAAACAAAATGTGGGTATGCAAGGAAATAGTCTATCATGCTTCATTTTAAATGTTAGTTTTAATTTTACTTGTTTTCCCAGAGTTATGATTTTATATTTTCTATTAATATCATTGCTTATAGTTTAATATACAATTTAATATGTTAGTATTTTGAATTTTCCTTGGAAATAATAATCTCAATTTTAATTTCTGAAGCTCACAGAAGCCCACATGATATTTCCTTTCTAGGTCCCACTTGATCTTATACTCAGAACCCAGCAGCTATGGTCCATAGGCAGCATAACATGTTTACTTCCCTTATTCTGCCATAATATTTGATACATTCTTTCCATCGAGCCACTTGGGCACACCTGGTGAAGCCGCTGGAGATGGTTCCAACTTGAATTTTGCAGACAAATAGATGGAGCTAGAAAACATCATTTTAAGTGAGGTAACCCAGCCCCAGAAAAAATAATTATCACATGTATTCACACAGAAGTGGTTTTTAAACATAAAGCAAAGAAAACCAGACCACATATCACAATCCCACAGAACCTAAACAACAACGAGAAGCCTAAGAGACATACATGGATCTAATCTACATAGGAAGTAGAAAAAGACAAGATCTCCTCAGTAAATTGGGAGCATGGGGACCTTGGGAGAGGGTTGAAGGGAAGGGCAGAGGCAGGGAGGGGAGCAGAGAAAAATGTAGAAATCAATAAAAATCGATAAAAAATACACATGCATCCCCCCAAAGGAAAGAAAATACCATCATTCCTAAAACATTTCTAAGTCTAGTGCTCTGGCAACACAGTCTCATGGCTCTCTTCCTAGCCCTAACTGCGGCGGAGTGTATCTTTATCTGTTCCTTTGCCCTCAGGTGGAATTTATTCCTAAAGTCACTTTGACCTCTTGGCAAAATGTTCACATAGTTTGTGCTGTTCCGTCATATGTGAGTCTGCAAATTTAAGGGCAGAAGTCAACGTGCTTATTCTGTTTTCCTGTTTTCCCTCCTGTCAGTTTCCCCCGCTTTCTCATGAACACAGCAGGTGCTACTGTGACCGCGATTGGAAAAGTTGCTGTTAGGCTTCCTGGACAGAAAACCCCACTTATCACCTGCTGTAGTTGTGATTAGCCAACCGACTTTACGTTTTCAATCCTTCTGTGCCTTGACTTTTTCTCTAACACGGGAGGGAGATTTTGTGTGTGTGCTAGTGTGGGAGTGAGGGTTCATATAAAATGAGTAATATAAAGGCTTTGAATTATATTAGGCATTTTAAGTTGCTCACTGAGTATAAACAGCTATTATTATATGCCTTGAACTTACCACTGTCTTTAATGGCTGTGATCCGGCCATTTTTATAGATTTATGAATTAATTATTTTATAGTTTCTTAATGTAAGATAAATATTCCTTTCAGATTAAATATTCCATGAAATGTAGATGTTTGATTCATTTGTGAAAATTGTAAACAAAACAAATGAACCAAAATCTACACAAAACTTAAGTGGCACCTGCGTATTGCTTCTGAAGACAGATAACTTTTATCTCTTCAGCTTCCAGGCTGTGGACTCATTTTAGAATTTGTTTCAGACAGGTCAGAGGCAGTCACTATTTCTCACAATCAGGCTGACTAGTAGCTGGAAAAGACACCAAAAAGGTGAAGAGATTTCAAACTTAAAGGGTAGAACATAAAACACACATCGAACTGATAAGACCAGAAGCAGAAGGGTGTTTAAACTAAAGATAAAATGAAAATTGTTAAGAGTTCTGGGCTCCAGGCACATGTAGGGATTTAGTTCTTGATGGGCAGTCTGACAAGAGAGTAAATGAAGTTCTAGAAATCTGGGCTTTCTGCCAAAAGAATTTAAGGCTACAGTCTTCTGATTCAACACTATAGTGTGGGGAGGAAGAACACGGCAGTCTGTGTGCTTCAAGGGGCCAGCCACAGTCCCCTGCCCCACTCTGAGCTAAGTATGATGTAGATAAAGCACTTCTGAATTTGTTTCGGACTGGGTTTGCTTCTTTTAGCATGTCAACATGGAAAAATTCCATAAGTTGCCTGTGCCTTAGTTTCCACATCGATGGAAGAGAAATTTTCTTATAATAAAGTTATAACATGTGAGGGGAGAAAACATTATCCATTAAATGTGGAGCGCCTATAGTTAGTAAGATTTTCAAGGGCCTGTTCAGATGCTAGAGGCAAAAGATAGTTTTTTCTTTTCACATTCTAAATTGAAAAACTGGAATATTGAAATTGAGAGTAATTTTAAGACTATAATTATAAAAGTCAATTCAATCTTTTAAATGCCAAAATTATAGAATGTGGAATGTGGCTACATTTTGATAATTATGATATCATGAGGAGCTTCCAAAATTAATACACTTAGGAAGAGTCTGCATAATAGTAGGGTTTTGGAACATGTTAGATATTGAATTAGTGTTAATTCTTTTTTACTGTTTTCATCAACCTGGAAGTCATTTGAAATTTGGAAAGAAATAAAAAATCAGAGCTGGAGAGACGGCTTTACTAGGCAACATGTTTATTGCACAAGCATGAGGGCCTGCATTTAGATCCCCACATAAAAAGCTGGGTGCAGCAATGCATTCCCCTAAACCTGTTACTGGGGAGACAGAAGTACAGAGTCCTGGAATTCCCTGGCTAGCCAGCCTAAGCAAATCAGTGAGATCTGAATAGTAAGGTGGAGAGCTATTAAGAAATACATTCAACACCAACTGTTGGCTTCCACATGTATGCACATACATGCATGTGCACACACATTAACATGTGCACACATGCACACCCCCCACACAAAATAAATAAATGTATACATAAAATAGAAATGCAATAAACAAATACATAAAAATAGAAATACAATGTCAAAAAGTGTACAAACTTATCAGATGGTCATATAACTGAGTATATAGCAATATATGAGGTGATTAAAATTATTTCTATATTCCATTACATTAATAATTTTACTCTATGTTTTGCATGTACCAACTGTTCTAAATTATATATGTATAGAATATATATCAGCTTCTTCAATGCTCATAATAATCTACAGCAATGGTTCTCAACCTGTGGGCCATGATCCCTTTGGGGGTCAAATGACCCTTTCATTGTGGTCACATATCAGATATCCTGCATTTCAGATATTTACATTTATGATTATAACAGTATCAAAATTACAGTTATGAAGTAACAACGAAAGCAATTTTATGGCTGAGGTCGCCACAACATGAGGAATTATATTAAAGGATCACAGCTTAGAGCCTAACTTTACTCACTAAGTGTCACCACCTTTTCTTTGAAGGGGGTAATTTATTTGTTATTTTGACCAATGTAGTTTCAAAATAGGTGTGCTTCTGTTAAGGTGATGGGATGACATAAATAACTTTTAATAACTTACTAAATTTCTTCTTTAATAATTTTACCTATCTATCTATCTATCTATCTATCTATCTATCTATCTATCTATCTA
>LOJH01026237.1:0-18471 GCA_001685095.1 Ellobius talpinus
GGAGTCCAAGAAAACCCAGTTTCCCAAGAGAACGGCACTGTAATGGTCAACATTAAACTTCACCTTCAGATTATTCTACGACATGTAATCATTTGGTTCCTTGTATACTAACTTCCAGGTTTATCACAAATGTGTTTTTTATGTGTGTGTGTGTGTGTGTGTGTGAAAAAGTATGGTTGGTTTTTACTAGTTGCACCGTCATACCATGGACAGATATATAATAATGTCACCCTATTTACTGTAGATCAGTTAAACAAACAGTAGTTAACTTTAATCCCACGCCTTAGCAATTACATATAATAAAAATCTGGAGTAAATTATTTGTTTGTTTTCATCAGGTCCCTTGTCCTTGTCAAAGGAAACTCCAAGTCCCCAAAGTCCAAAAGGAAAGTTCCTAGATCCAGAAATGGGTTTAACCTGGACTGGGGATTTCTGGCCGTTAGAAAAAAAGCCAGCATCCCTCAGGAACTGGGGAAGCCAGTCCCTTGTACCAAAAGGAGCCAATTCCCTTCCCTCTGGCAGATGGCACATATGGCGGCCTGTGGTTACATGGCACAAGTACTTGTTACACATTTCCACGTCCTCACTAGCGTCCTAGCCCGCTCCCCTCCCCAGGCCCCCCTCCTTCAGATAGCCATCTCTTCTCTTTATAACGGCAGGCTTCCCTGCCTCTGCTCTCCTCGGAAATAAATCCTGCTATGCCCTGACCCCCACTGCTCTCTTGCTGTTCACACTTCTCTAGCCCTGGCCAAGTCCAATCTGCTTCTCTCTCTCTCTCTCTGCTCTGGACTCTTCCAGATGCCTCTGGCTGTTTGTTCACTCCCTCCCCCCCCAAAACCTTCCCACACTGTGGAGTGGTCATGTTGGCAGTTTCTCTACTGTGTCTTCTAGAACACCATTTTGAGATGGGAACTCATATAGTCCCAGTGCTATGGAACATTAGTTGAAGATGTGGTACATTTGTTTATCCTGTGGAATATCTGTTTAATGATGCAAAGATGTGATGCATTCTTTTATGGTGTATTTGTTTAGCTCTGTGAAGCTGTGTTAACTTTGCCTGTCTAAAACACCTGATTGGTCTAATAAAGAGCTGAATGGCCAATAGCAGGAGAGAAATACCGGGGGCTGGCAGGCAGAGAGAATAAATGGGAGGAGAAATCTAGAGAAGAGGGAGGAGCAAGAAAAGGAAGAGAGGAGGACGCCAGGGGTCAGCCAGCCACCCAGCCAGCCAGCCATGAAGTAAGAAAAGGTAGATACATAGAATAAAGAAATGTAAGAAGCTCAAAGGCAAAACACAGTTAAAGAGAAACGGGATAATTTAAGTTAGAAAAGCTGACTAGAAACAAGCAAGGCTAATGTCAGGCATTCATAAGTAAGAATAAGTCTCTGTACATTTATTTGGGAGCTGGGTGGCTGGCCCCCAAAGAGTCAAAACAAACAAAACAAAAAACAAATATGTCCCAGCTTGCTTGAATTCAGTCAGTACCTTCCTGGGTCTTCCTTCCAAGTGCTGGGTTTGTAGATATATGCCACAATGTTAAGATTCTAGAATGATTTTAATGTGATATTGTAAAAAGGTTGAGAAAGTTTCTCAAGGAGCTAATGTTGGAACTGATTTGAAGAGTCTCCACTCAGCCCTTTCAGCTAAACACCTACTGTGTGCAACAAGCATGCTTAACACCACAGTTATAAAACCAATCTATTTAAGATAGGTCTTTGTAATTTGTAAAAATTGCTCAGCTGGTGTCATGCTGAAGGCTTGGTTCCGGCTGATGGGGCGAGCTGGGAAGCTGGGGGAAGGTTTAGAGGTTGGGGCATAGATGGAGGAAGGAGGTCACCAGACAGGAGTTATATTGGTAAACTGTCATGAGTTCATGAGTTGTTTGCACTAGTCTGGGAGTGAGGAGGGCTCACTCGTTTCAGGCTCAAGTGTGACTATTTCTAGTGTCCTCTAAAACCGTCCTAGGGCAGGCTGGTTCCCTGTAACAAGGAGAAACGGCAACAGCAAACAGCTAAGGGTGTTAAAAATCTTACA
This sequence comes from Ellobius talpinus, assembly GCA_001685095.1. Lineage (NCBI taxonomy): Eukaryota > Metazoa > Chordata > Mammalia > Rodentia > Cricetidae > Ellobius > Ellobius talpinus. The sequence continues at coordinate 2,036 of LOJH01026237.1, forward strand.
CCAGTGAGAACAGCTGGAAGCTAAACCATTTCCAACAGAGCGGTACAAGCCTGCCTGGGGTGGGAAAGAGAAGCCAGAGCCTCTGTGTAGAAGATGCTCTGCCCAGCCTGGAAAATGCTTAGCCAGGGATCCAGCATGACGGTCTCCGTGGGGCTTCCTTGGCCGTTTCTGCTGGATGCTGCGGCTATCTCAATTGCTGGCTCTCCTCACTTGCTATTCCAGTTGCTGAATGCTGTCAGTGCCAGATTTGATAATGTGTTGTTATCTACGGGCTGTTTCCACCTATCTGCTACCTACTACTTGCAATTTGTCCTTACACTCACGTTTGCCAAAAAAAAAGTACTCATCAAAATCCAAAGCACGGATTGGGTCATTTCCTGTAAGGAACACCACAGGTGTGTCTTTAAGGCCTGCGGGAAGGCCCAGCCCACTGATGCGACCCCAGGGCAGGTGGTCCTGAAGTATCTAAGAAAGCAGGCTGAGAAAGCCAGGAAAGCAGCAGTCTCCGGGCTTCTGCCTCACTTCCTGCTCCTGCTCTGACTTCCCTCAGTGAAGGACCATTACCTGGAAGCATAAGATCAAATAACCTTTTCTCCCCAAGTCGCCTTTGGTCACGGTGTTTTTTTATCACAGCAACAAAAACCTAAGCGGCACATGGTACGTACAGAACTGGCACACAGCCTGACGGGCTGGAACATCTGCATCAGGGCGCCCAGAGAGAAGGGGAGGGGAAAGTGGGTGGGATTAAACACACACCTGCAGGGGCATACTCAACGTTTTCTGCATAAAAATGAAATTAGTAATTTGATGAAGATATTTCTTTAAAAAAACCCTATCTTTTAAAATGGCTTACATGTGTCTGCTTGTCTGGGCGGGTACCATGTGCATGCAGGGTCAGCAGAAGCTAAAAGAGGGCATCAAATCCCCTGGAACTGGAGTTAAAGGCAGTGTGAGCCACCATGTTGGTGCTGGGAATAGAACATGGGTCCTCTGGAAGAGGAACAAGTGCTTTTGGCTACCGAGCTATCCCTTCAGTCCCAAGTGTAGACAAATGTATAAGCCGTGAAAACAGACGTATATTAACTATCACAATAGACACAGAAGCGTTGGGTGGAAGGTAATGACTGACTTTATAAAGATGCCACCTCTCCACATAAGGGACATTTCAGACAGCCCTAGGTTCTGCCACTTCATAAATCTCTATTGGGGGAGGGGTGCACACGCTTCTGTGTTTCTAAGCAGAAAATTAAGACTCAGATACAATCTTACTCTGGCTTAGTCAACCTAGAAACAGGAAGGGGTTTAAAAATACAGCCTGAATTCAAGTAGTCTATGTTGTTAGAGAGTATGCATATATACCGGGGCACAGATAAGTTCATTAGGGAAAAATCTGTTCTATTTGGCACAAAAAAGATGGAGTTCAACCAAGGAGATTCCCCAGAATGGCTGGGAATGGCAGGGTTTGATAAAAAACAAATAGATTAGTGGATGATAGGAAATATTGTCACCAAACACATGGACTGTTGTCACAAATCAGGAAAGAACATGCCAGGCATTTTTATATTCTACTGAAAATTGTTTTATTTCCTTTTCTTGGTCAGGAGGCATTCGTGATTTATAACCTGTCTACCCAAACTCATTTCTTACTGTAAAGAAATGCTAATATATGCTACGAAAACATAGTATAGGTTTTCTCAATAACAAACTAAGAGCAAACATTACAAGCCTAGGGGCTGGAGAGATGGCTCAGTGCTTAAGAGCACTGGGTGTTCTTCTAGAGGACCCGGGCTCTGTGATTTCTGCCCCAGGGTATCTGACAGGCATGCAGGTGGTGCACAACCATACATGCAGGTGAAACACCATATATACAATAATAAATATGTAAACAACCCTAAACCTTATCCTTATGGCATCAAATGTGGATTTGAACACCAGGGCATCTGTGGTAAACTATTTAAACTAATGCTACTTCTAAACCTAGACAATTACAGCTTTATGAAGTGAGAAGGCTTTGGATAAAAATGTACTCCTGGACAATTAAGTTTAATAGCCCATATATGACAATATAAAATTATAAAAGTCATAAAACTAAGAGATAGTAACTAAACACTGGAGCAGCATACACATGAAATTCTAAGCAGAAATTCTATTTGCTTTGAATCAGCAATCACTGCCCCTGGAAATCAGAAGGAAACCACATAATGGGCAGACTGTGATAACCCTGAGCAGTGGCCATGCAGAATGCCTAATGGGTTTCCCACCTTGGACAAACAAACACTAAGCTATTTCTTATAATCATCGATATGCACAGGAACTGGTTGGGGGGGCTGTGTGGACTCTGTCAATCCATAAATCACGCGTTTTATGGCACTAAACTAGGCTTAGAAATCTCAGTGCATGAAATCCACAAGCTGTTGGGGAAGTTTTAAAACATGAAGTTAGACAGTTTCATTTTTTAAGGATGTCGTACTAACACAATTGAGGATACCAAACACCTGTCTATGGAAATGTCACACTTATCACCGGTGTGTTCCCACACACCTGTGTGTGCACACGCACTATGGTTAATTCCCATGGGGTACTTAACTCTTTCCACACACATGTTGCTTGTTCTATCTTGGGATGAAATCAATGAAAGTAAAGCCATGCGCTGTCTCTGGCATCCACTGTTTGGGCATACACAAACCCGTGAGCTGGCTGGGACAATGGTGTACCTCTCCCTGCATATACATCTCCCACTTGCACTGAATCAGCATGCCTCAAGATGCAGTCATTGGAATTCTAACACTGGAACTGTCAGAATACCGATTCCAGGGCCTGGAGAGATAGCGCAGAGGATATGAACACTTGTTGATCTTCCGGAGGACCCGCATTTGGTTCCCAGCTCCCGTGCTTGGCAGCGCCCATGTAACTACAGCTCTAGGGTACCCAACATTCTCTTCTGGTGTACACAAACACATACATAAAATTTTTCTTAAAATCTAAAAACAATACTGATTTTTGGGTCCCACACATACTTAACTGAATCTGGGGATGAAGCATCAAGAGAACATCATCTAGACCAGAACAGGAATTCGAGTAACTCCTAAACACATGGAAGTCTGGGGGCTACCGCATTACGTGAAAGCCTTTAAGGCAAGTTCCCTACTTGCAGAGCCCCCTTTGCTAGCACTAGATACATACGGTGAGTTTGTGGATCAATCAACAAGTCAATATAGAAATTCCCAGGACACAGGAACGGACATCTTCCCATTATGGTTCTCGGGGACAGTGAACAAGACATCCTTCTTCAATGGGAAGAAGCATCAGAAGCCATGGTGCAACTCCATCTTGCCTCTCTAGGTATCTCCATCATGCGGCTCACTGCCAAGGTAGCCCAGCACTCACTTCAGATGTCAGCCAAGGACAGAACAACCACACCAGTTCCACTGGCCAAGTCTCCTCGTCACCAACACTGTTTGGGACAATCACTGTACTAGGGAGAAACACCAGTCACCTGGGTGGTTCCAGAACACTTCCAGTTGAGGAACAGGAGGTTAGATGGGATTATAATTGCCAGAGTTAGGATGAGATATAAACAAAGCCACCAACTCTTCTGCTGACTTCTCTGTCTCCTATGGATGTGAATATTTTGTCTGTTACTGGCAGTTGTTTCAGAATAGAAATGATTTTGTCTCAAGGAAGCCAGAGACTTGCTGTGAGTCCATACAGTGTTCTTTGTACTCAATGGTGACTCTGCACAGTGAGATGCATCTGTTGTGGGGTATTTGTACACTGTGTGAAGGTGTATTGCTGTGGTTGGTGTAATAATGGTTTAGATAGGAGATGTAGGTGGGACTTCTGGGCAGAGATAGAAAGAGAAGGAGGAATATAGGCACATGGATAGTATGGAAGATGCCAGGAGACATGGAGAGGAAACAGGAGGTAAAAGATGGAAGAGAGGTAATGCCATGTGATAGAGCGTAGACTAATAGAAATTGCTCAAGTTTAAGAGCTATTTAAGAGCAAGCCTGAGCTATAGGCCAAGCTTTCATAATAAGAAGTTTCCATGTCATTATTTGAGAGCTGGCAAGACTCATTAAATTTGGCACCCAACTTGGGGCACATATACAGAGCCCACTGCTCGCAGCGTACAGAAGTGTGGCTCATGTAAGAGGCCCGGCTTCTTTATGAGTAGTCAATGCTGGGACAGTTAGGTGCAGCTGGGATGGTTAGGTGGACTTGAAGGGGGCAGAGGCAGCCACCAGCACCATAAGTCAAAGTCACCTGGAGGTTATTCTGTGGCTTTACCAGGGAAGGCAGAAATGGACCAAACAGTCATCAGGTCTGAGGCCTGCTGCTAAGATTATTGTGCATTTTTAGTCGCTCCCTAACAGGTCAGGTCAGAGCACTGAAGGTATGTAATCATTCCTACTGTGGAAGAGTAAAGGGGTGGTGGTTTCTATTACTGCATCACGTCCTTCTTCCCCATCAGTTCTTGTAATTCCGTCCTCTCAGGGACAGATTTTCCAGTGCTCTCTTTACCATGAGACACCCAAGCAGCCAACCTGAAGATCAACACAGCAGTTTCTGAGTCCCTGTCACTGAGAACAGGTTAATTCCCGTCAGTCTGACTCTTGACAACAGGGCTTTATGGCCCTGCAGTGTCTCATCCTCACTGGTACAGACCGTCATGCACTATGGACCTTGTTAAAGATTTACCCACTTTATACTTCAAGGACAGGGTGGCACATCCATATTCTGAAAACGGCTGATAAAGCAGTCTTTCTGTCACATGCCCAACCCTTACTCAGAAGTGGCGCCATTCGTAGGTTTCCCTGAGTGCACTTGGCCTCAGACGATAATTCATCAGGTTCTCATAATCACCTCACTCTGTGACTTGATTTCACTAGATGTGCATACGTGAGCTTCCTGTTATCCCACAGGGCCAGTGACTAGAAACTAGACTTTCAAATCCTTGGTTGTTCTTGGCATTGTTGTGATCCTTATCTAATTCCAAACAAAAATGCTGAGCTCCAGAGAATGACCTGGCACCATGGCTGATGTGGACTTAAAAACGTGGCCATGTTTGTTTTTAAAGAAACCAGTCTCTCCAGGAATTTTATGGTGTGAAAATAGAGTAATCACTAAATATTATGGAGTAGACAACTTATGTTCTCTCCCAGAATAATTAGAAAATTTCACTGACCTTGGTTAAAGCTAGTTTAATGTTATTTTTTAAAGATCTAATTTTTCATGTCTGTGTCTTTGTGTATGCACACGAGTGCAGGTATCCACAGAGAACGGAAGAAGGCATGAGATCCTTTGGAGTCAGACACAAGTGGTTGTGAGCTGCCCAGTGTGGGCTGGGTACTGGGAAGTGAACTCAGGTTCTCATGATTGAGCAGTCAGGACTCTTAGTGGCTGAGCAGTCTCTCAAGCCCTATCTTAACATTTAAACTTCATGAAGTGCACTCAATACTGTTAGTTGGAAGCATAGCCCCCAGCCCCTGGCCTGGGAGTTGCTTTGCTCTGGACTCCAAATCCTAGCATCCCACAGTATATTTAAGTGAGCTCCCAAAGGAGAAGAGTGCAGGAATCCCATTAAACCTGGATATCTTTTAATTTGGCTGGTTGTGATTTGGCTTGATTGGGATTTTTGCATCGGCAGAGAGCTCACATTAGGGAAAATTCCTAACAAATACTTTTTTTTATATTTAGCTTTTGATTTTGAGAGCCATTTAAGACTGGACAATTTACAATAGCAGTTCTTAAATTTTTGCATTTAAGATCCCCTTTATAAAAGGTGGTGTTTGATTTTTTTTTGAGACAGAATCTCTCTACATAGCTATGGCTGTCCAAGAACCTGCTAGGAAGACCAGGCTGGTCTTGAACACATAGAGAGCCTCCTGCCTTGGCTTCCCTAGTACTGGGTTTAAAGGTGTGTGTAATCATACTTGGTATAAAGGAGATTTTATGGTTAATGTGTGTGTGTGTATGTGTGCATTTATAAGTGAAAATGCCTGGAGCCCAGAAGAGGGTGTTGGACTCCCTGTAGTTGGAGTTACAGGTTATGAGCTACTGGATAAAACTTGGGTTCTCTGCAAGAGCAGTAAGCACTAATAACTCCTGAGCCATCTCTCCAGTCCCTTCTGCATCTTATATTTCACTGAAGACCACAAAGAACTTTTGATTACTGAAGCCCAGATCCTCCTATCTTGTATACTCAGCCTGTCTCATGTTTTAAATGATACATGTGAAGAATCTAGCATCGTACCGGCACTCAGCAAGGGCTTTATACACTTCCTTAGAGAGGTCTAGACTATACTTTTGGAACCGGGTCCACGGGTCTTGTTTATGTCATGGGAGATGTTTGTTCATGGTCCCTTCTCTCTGGCATGGAAACCACCAAGAACTGTAAACTGTGTGCTACCTCACCACGGTCCCCAAGTCAAAATAAGACAGTTCTATGGAGGCAGAGGGTACACACTCCTCTCTCTTGGTTCTTTCTCTCCAAATGAAGAACTGGATAACTTTATCTTTTTCCTTAGAAGATGGCAGAATTAAAAAGATTTCCTTTGACTCTTTTTTCTAAGTTTGTGGGGAGGGAGGAAGGCAAACAAGTGTGTTCTTGAAGCAGAGATTCCCAGAACAGAGTCCAGAGTGAATGCAAGCAGAAAACTGGCATTTGTTCATATCCCTAGTTTTATATTAAAGCTGTCTCTTTATACACAAGGTTGTCCTGTTTCATGAAGTTTACAGAAAGTGCCTGCTGTACAGTCTCTGCAGAGATGGACTAGGGTTGTCCTGGGCCTCAGCGCTCATGTAGAGACCGGAACCAGGCCCCACATTGGGATGCTCTGATCAGCAGCCTAGCCTGCTCTTTTGGGGCTTTGCCTATCTGCCAGGGAGGAGGTGCCTATAATTAGAGACACTAATTAAAATTAAAGGCAGATTAAGTGATGAAACTCGAGATCCAGAGATATTGGGAGAAAGGCTAAGAGACATATCCTAAGCTGTGTTGGACACATGTGCTGTGTTTGACATAAGTGTCCAGGCACCCCCTTCCCTGCAGACACGAGGCCTGGCTTAGAACGGACAGCAGCACAGCCTTGCCTGCTGTCTTTCGTCTGTCTGGAGAGGCAGCAGTTGTGGGGAAAAGGGCTCTGAGTTGGTGCACTCACAGGGGCCAGCAGGCTCAGGTGAGTCTCTTGCTGGAGGAACATCTCCCGGAGCATTAAAACTACTATTGTACCATTAAGACTACAATGTTACCAGTCACACAGGCGGGACCACCACACTGCAGGCATCTCTTACGGACAGAATGTCATGTGGTATGTGACTGTACCTACCCCACCTGAGACACAGCACTCACCTCATTGAAATGGACATCCTGCATCCCAACGTCTTCCATCATGGAAGCCTCTTCATCGATGTTTGGCGTGATGACCCGGAAGGCGGTACATCCCTGTCTGAACATGCCTAGGCAGAGAGAAACAGTGGGGAGCTGTCAACCTGACTGAAGCTGGAACTCTTGGGTTCTTCCTGCCTTGTACATTTCTCGGTTGAAATCTGGATCCTCCAACCCTCCATATTCAGTTTGCTTCATGTCTGAAGCAAACAACTGAGGAGGAAACCCTCATGTCTGCCCAGCGTCCACGCAGGAGGCTAGGGACCAGCCTGTCTTCTCTCCATCCATTTCCCCACATTTAACCTTCACCTGCCTCACTCTGTTTCTCAACTCTTTTTTAATCTTTTAACCCACCTTAATTAAAATCCATTCAATCTTCAAAGAACCCATAGGCTGCCAAATCATAACTGAGTCAAGCCAGTGGTAACTGAATGAGGAAGTGTTTGGTCAAAGGATCGTAGTCAGATGCCAAGAAAATGAAAGTAGCCAAAGCCAATGGAAGAGAAGTAAGCAGCCCCAAATCAAAGTTTCCTTCAAGCAGCTTATCATCTCACCCGTTCAGGCCAGGGATAACCCCCAACTTGGACTGGGGCCCTCCCGACTGCCTCCAGCAACACAGATAAGCTAACAGTCACATCTGCCAGCTGAGGGGCTGCCTGGGAGGAGAGAAGCCTTCTCGATTTAGGAACCAGAAAGCCACAGTTCCAGGGTCTCAGCATCTGATACTCCTAGCTGATAACCTAAGTGAGATCAGCGTCTGGGGTAAGGGTCACAGCTCAGCTCGGACACCCGGACACAGTTTTAAGCCGGTTCAACATCAGCTGTGTGACGTGTTTAGACGAGGAGGAATTTGAAATGTTCGGCCACTCTGGTTTGAGATGCTCCTTCGTGAGTTTAGGAAAAAGAAACGCAGGGTATTTTGAAATCAGGCAGAACCCAAAAGCAGAGACAATTCCTGCGGACATCGGTCCAGGTTTCCAGTCAACCCCGAAGTAGCCATTTCCACCACAGGCCTCATATAGCCTTGCTTTGATCTGGCGACAAGGAAAGCAAAGAATCCCCCAAGTAAAGCTCTCCTCGGGGAACTTGAGGATACATTAATACACCACAATTAAGACGAAAAAAATCAACCACTAGTGTGTTTAGGCCAATGGAAGAGCAGACGTGCCGACCAAACACTTTCCTCTTGGGGCACAGAGCAATGGCTGCAAGGGACATGGAGAGCCCGGTGAGAGAAGAATGCAGAATTGACAGAAACCACCAGAGCCCTGGAAAGGCATGTGAACCGAGCGGATGGGGACCCTTGGGAGCTGGGCGACCCTCAGGCTCACCTCCCCAGCTCTTCCTCTGGCATGTGTTATGGCTGTAGGGGAAGACAGACGGTTCCCGCTGGAGCGCTAGGTCAGCTTCTAAACACGAGGAAAACGCATTACCCGGTAAAATGTCTCAGCAGGGAATACTATATGAACACGGCCCCTTTATTTCCTCTCTCATCCTGACTCTGAGACGTTTCAAGCCCTTGGCATCTGCCCCTTGATCACACCTCTCACTTCGTAGAACCTGTAGAACCGCTCCTCGCTATCCTGGACCAGGCACGCATAGTTTTCAGTATCGTATGTGCAGACTACTGGCGTTCCTAGAACCCCAGTATTCCAGAACAAGAGGCCACCCTTGAGGGATGCTCCAAGTAACTGGTGTTTAACCAGGAGCAATCATGAATGAACTCATGGGAACAAGCGTGTAACAATAAATACAGAGCATAATCTGTACCCCGACCTTTTCCCACGTTAAAGTCAACAGGGCTGCATTCCAGAAAATCGGTCCAACAAATTCCCGTTAGAACTGTCACTTGATTGATAATAGTTCTGGTGAGAATTATCTTAAGGGAAAATAAAGTCACGTTGGCTCTGTATTAGTTGGTCAGGAACGGCCGGATGCAAAGCGCATTAGCTGCTTCTTGCAGAACGGTGTGAGGCTAGGACAGCAGGTTAAGTTCTCTTCTTCACACCAGCACCATCTTGCTTTGCCCATGGAGGCAATCAAATGCTGTGACTGGGAATAAAGCAACCAGCATGCCCGTGTGCATGCAATTCCTTGCCTCCAGATTTGCCCGCACGGCCTCACTCCTTACCTTTCCGCGTGAGATACTCTGCCACCAAGGCTGTAACGTGGACGTAGCACATGGCCGCCTGTCACAGGAGACAAACACAGGAGGCTCAGAATCGTCACCTAGAACCTTGTGTCTTCAGAATAGACCTATTAGTAACAGCTTTGTGGAAAGAAGTGGAGCGGCTCACACAGGAACCGACAATTAGGAGTTGAAAAGTCAGGGAAATTTACATTACTGTATTTTACCATAAAAGACAAAAACCAGCATTTTGACAATTATACCACTTGTCTCAACGCAAAACAAGAAGTATTTAAAGAAAAAGTTCTCTTCCCAGACCCACATTTCAGGGGCTAAAAAAATTTTCCTTTCAATTTTATTTCTAAACATTTGTTTTTCTCTGTGTGTGTGTGAGGGGAGAAGAGAGAGAGAGGAAGGGAGAGAGAGAGAGGAAGGGAGAGAGAGAGGAAGAGAGAGAGGGGAGAGAGAGAGGAAGGGAGGGAGAGAGAGAAAGAGAGAGGGGGCAGAGAGAGAGGAAGAGAGAGAGGGAGAGAGGGGGAGAGGGAAAGAGAGAGAGAGGACCAAACCCCACCTCTACATGTGTTCAGGTGCCTGTAAAAGGGACCTGGATGCCTTGGCGCTGGAGTCATAGGTGGCTGGCTCTGTGGCTGTGTGGCGCTCAGGGTGGGCACTGGGAACTGAACTTGGAAGCCCTGGGAGAGCAGTATGTGCTCTTAACTGCTAAGCCACCTCTCCAGTCCATTTTCTTTCAACGTGAACAGTGAAGGCTATAATTTTTTTCAATTCCCAATCAGAATCTGGGCTGGGGCGCAACTCAGTTGGAGTGTGTGTGGTTGGCATCCCTTAGCTTTAGGTGCCTCCCTGCCCCAAATCACAAAGGTCAATACTATGAAAGCCTTAAATGAAAGGACAACAAACAAATCCTTTCGCTAAGCTGCCCAGTTATTATCAAAACTAAAGGCAAGTGTTTGAAGTGAGGTTCTAGCACAAGGCACCGCCTTCATCACCTGGATGGCAGCCACCATGTGGTTTCCTTAGGTAGTGAATAAACATCTACAGAAGATGCCTGTGCAGTCGGCGCTCTGACGTGTGCTAAACCTGCGGAGGAAAGCTTCTGGGAGTTACATTCACCGTGCTATCCAACTGTAACGGGCAGAGTTCACACGTTACACGGTATGCCTGTTTTTGTAGCACACAGCTGGAGAACAGTCTGCTGTGGGACAACCCTTCTGTAGGCTGTGAATGTGTGTTGCTCTCATTGGTTGATAATAAAGACTGATTTGGCCTAAAGCAAGGCAGAATAAGGGCATGCTGGAAAGTCAAACTGAAAATACAGGGAGGAAAAGGGGTGGAATTGAGAGAGGTGAGCATGTGCCAGAGGAATGAGATGTGCTGGAGAACAGGTAAAACCATGAAGCCACGTGGCAAAATGTAGATGAATAGAAAAGGGTTAATAAGTTGTAAGAGCTATTTAGTAATAAGTCTGAGCTATAGGCCAAGCATTCTGTAATTAATACAGGCTTTTATATGATTATTTGGGACGGGGTGGTCAAGACAAAAGGAAAGCTCTGGCCCCATTTACAACAGACACAGAATGATGGCTTTCTGAGCAAGTGCACGACACCAACTATGGTGGCAGCAATGGGCACTCGCATGAGCAGACTGCCTCGGCCCCTTATTTACAGAGTGTATTGGGTTATACAGTATACCCCCAGAATCATGGCCGCCCTGGGACCTCGTGATGGTTATTTTTAAATGTCAAATTGCCATGACCTAGAACTATGTGGGAAGAGAATCTTACTGAGGAGCCATCTAGATCAGACCGGCCTGTGGACAAGTCAGCAGGAGACTCCTTGACAGGAGACCCACTCTGAATGTCAGCAGCACCATCTCCTGGTCCGTCCTGAGCTGTGTATACTCGAGTGGGGGAGCTGAGCAGCAAGCAGGCAGGCAGGCAGGCAGCCTGGGTGCATCGGTTTCTCTCTGCTCTTGACTGTAGCTGTGTTGTGACCAGCTGCCTGAGTTCCTGCCTTGATTTCCCTCTTAATGATGGGCTGTGACCTGGAGATGTATTTTCCTTGCCTGAGCTGCTTTTGGGTATTTTCTCATGGCAACAGAAATACAACAGAGAATGTGGCCCCATTTGGACATAGGGCTGTTGTTGTTAGCTAAAATGAAGTCACATTAGTCCTGGGTGGGCTTTGAATTCAGTATCACTGACCCATAGAGGAGGATTCCGTGTGACAGTGGAGGCAGATTGGAGAGATTTGCCCACAAGGCAAGGGACACCGGGGAGTGCTGGCAACATGAGCACCCAGGAAAGAGGTGGGGTCACGTTCTCCCCGGGATGCTCAGAAAGCAATCACTCCAACACCTAGACCTGGGACCTCTAGCTTCCCCCACCGTCAGGGGAAAGTGTCTGCTTGTACTAGTTTGTGGCGTCTGAGTGAACACAGACTACAACTGAAGCTGGAAAGGGCTCTTCCTGCTTATGAGAAACCTGGGCCACAGAAATCATGTAAAACGTCTTAAATTCTGAGAGTTATAAAAAAATTACTATCGTGACTTTCTTTTTATGACAGCCATGGCATAGCCTAGGCTGCATTTATGGAGAAGAGGAAGGCACCGCGTATGTGACAGCATACCGTGATGAACAGTGACCAAGCTTGCAGACTCAGAATCCTAATCACGAAAATAGCCACAGAGACGTTAAGGTCACAGTGCACACCCTCACTGTGGTGACACAGGAAGACACGTCCAGCCACAAATCCTGAGTGGTAGTTCCACAGGAACACAGAACCTGCATGTAGTCACTGGTTCCCTTGAATTTCTCATGTTACACAGGACACCATCAAGTCATGATGGGGTTAAAGAAGACGGTGCAATGACCCAGAGCTAGGAAACGTGTGGCCCTGGATCTGAAGTTTCTCCCTCACACCTATTCCCAGCCATGCTGTCTACATACCAAACTGTGTCTGCTCTGAACAGATGGGAATGTTCCAATACCTGCTCCACATCCACAACAGGGGAGCGGGGTGCCCTACGACTTTGGTAACTGCAGGACCCTACCATGGGATCGAGCCACGGAGGAGTTTTGGGGCGGGAAAACATACTTCAAAGTAGCAAGCAACTACATAAATATGCAGGTGTCCGCTTGTCATCTGTTTCCAGCGATCAAAATGTCCAGACAACTGTGAACCACCTCAAACCCAGAAGTACGTGTTTAAGGCATCATGTGTTTTTACTGGCTTCCCTTGATTAATGGTATACTTTTTCTCAAAAGTACCTTCAGAGAATAAAACGAGTACAGTTGTTTCTCAAAAACTCAGGCAGGCAGGGCCACCTACCTCTGAAAGATCCCCATTTTTCACATGGATCCTTGCCATGCTGTCCAGCCATGTCTTTCTGAGCTCGGGGGTACTGGCGTAGGACTTAGCCAGGCTGTACTGGAGGTCCACCAGCATCTCTGGGTCGTTCTCATGCTCCTTCATCTGGGCTGTGGCCATCAGGACTGTGCGGATCCTCTTGGTCAAATCTTTCACATCAGAGGCGAAGCTGGTGTGCTAGACAAAGGGGGGGGAGAAGAAAGGACTCGTGACTTTAATCCGCCTTCTACCTGACGCACGCACACACCCTGGGAGGAGGAGAAAGGGAAGCTACTCACTTTGATGAGCCGATCGCTGTTGGCACAGTTGTTGATGATGGACAAGGACTGCTGGAATCTGGTCCCTCCAATGCCAACCACGTCTGCAATCAGCTGGCTGACAGAAATGATGACCTTAGGGACAGAAACATGAGCACATCAATTTACCTTCAGACGACGGTCAGGCTCAGCCTCTGGGTTCAGTTAGGATGTGCACGGAGTCAGTGTGAAGGTGATGTGTGGGGTGGGGACCACACCAGTGCGGGGAGCAGGGGCTGAGATCTCTCTCTTTTTTAAATCACTTTCAAGAATCATTTATGATTGTCTTCCCAATGTATTTTGCTCATGAAGTGTTAAAGGTGAATCAGAAGAACAAGAGACAGAGGTATCCGCACAACTCGGATTTCTACTTACCCACTGCACTCTGCAGTAAGAGGGGGGACCCTATTCTCCCCTCAAGTGCTTGGAGCTTATGTGGAAGGTTCTTTTGCACTTTTTTTTTAAAACAGAACATGCGGGTGTTAACTATATGAAGGGCAATCTGCCATTTTTGGAGTCTATGGATAGCATGGCCTTAACTCAGGCATTTGAGATCTGTTTGAGAACATTTCTATTTTAATAAATAAAGCTTTCCTGAAGATCAGAACGCAAAACAGTCACACTAGTCAGCCATACAGGCCAGGAGGTAGTGCATACCTTTAATCCCAGCAGCCACATTAGTCAGCCATAGAGGCCAGGAGGTAGTGCATGCCTTTAATCCCAGCACTAGAGAGAAATATAAGGCAGGATGAGACAGGAACTGGCTTCGCTTTCAATCTGAAGATTTCATAGAGGTAAGAGCTCTCTAGTGGCTTGGCTGCTTTGCTTTTCTGATCTTCCAACTGAACCCCAATATCCATCTCTGGGTTTTTATTATTTGCACTATAGGATCAAACATGGAGGCCACCCTTACTTCCCTTTCCTTCACAGGACTCAAGCACAGCCTTGGAGAATGCCGACTGAATCCGCTCTTCTTTCCTGTCTCACCAGCCCTCATCTAGAGGGCCATCTTCTCCGTCCTAGAGTGGACAATGCTCAGTGTGGACCCCTAAGATCTGCTCTTAAAACTGAAGTTCAGGTGGGTCTTCCAAACATGAAAAGATCTGGATGTATCACGGCACTTCTGTAAATTCTTCTCACTGTGTTCTAAACATGAAGGGGCTTCTCTAGTTCCCCAGATGGGTGGTTCCCACGGTGGACCCATAACTCGAGAAATGCCTACTCAGGCCCCTTCAACTTATAACCCTTCCTCATCCTCAGGTCCTCTGAGAAGCCAACCCTGCTCCCCAGAATTCCTAACCAGATGCTCTTCCTGGACTTCTCAAGTTCCTCGATGGGAGCACAGGCCAACCACACTGCAAGGGCCCTGGGTTTATCTGAGGACTCCCTGAACGCACACTCCATGAGGGCCAGGAGAGGATCTGCTGTTCTGTTCATGGATACAGTCATTAATTCTAGCGCATTAGGTCTATGGACAACGAACGCTACGTTAACAAAGGAACAAATGCAGATTGAGAAGGTTCTCCTGTCACACGTACATAAAAGAAAATACGTATCTGTGAAAACACAGAGTTCTTACTATTATCTTAGCTGGTTTTAAGAGCAGAGAATTTTGGATGTTTTAACTGGCCACACAGGAGGGGTACTCATGAACAGAAGACAGGAAAGTCTACTTTGGGGGTTTCGTGTTTTAAAGATATTTAATATTAAGCACCTTGTGCCAACAGACTATCAGTTAGTTCAATATTGATTCAATACTTAGCTATCAAGCTACAGATGGAAGATACCCCAGGCCAGGATCTTACAGTATGGAGGTTGAAACAAACACAACCAGAATATGTGACTTCTCAACCCTCCACTCGGCCTTTTACAGTCATCATGAGGAGGTGTCAGTCAACGTGAGCCTCAACGAGACGGGATTCCACAATGCTCCTGTGCCCGGGTGGAACTAAAGCACACACCTGTAAGTGTGTCCGGACAAAGGACTTCTTCCCCGTGTAGTCGAAGTTGTTCCTCATCAGGAAGTAGAGCAGCTGGGACGCGTCGGTCCGGATGGAGCCGAGCTTGGAGTTACAGCACTTGAGCACCTCATAGCACAGCGAGGCGCACATGTCTGCTCGCCCCTCGTAGAATGTCGAGGGGAACTAGAACAAAACACAGGGCAGGCAGGCCAGTGAGGTCAGCGCTCCAGGCAGACGGCGGGGAAACCTGTCACCGTCAGTACAACCACGGCCTCGAAGTGGCTTACCTTGTAAATCAAGGACCTTAAGGCAGTAAAGACATTTTTTAAAGCCATTTCTGACTGGTGTTTTTGAAGAAAACACAGGTAGACGTCAAAAACTTTTTTCATGAGAGGATTATGACCATGGTCAACCAAGAGCTGGTTCTGAAAGACACACATTGACATTGCTGTTAGAGAGACACGTCTAACATCTCGAAGACATGTCATACGATGGACAGCCTCAAAGACTGTATCTTCCGAGCATAGGGATAAACCAGTTCTGCTACAACTGCCCCAAGGAAAGCCCAAAATGCTCCTGTACGCCAAGCAGGTCCATCAGAATGCTGACCACTCGGGCAGGCTTCTAGAAAACCGCAGTGTAGTTTACAGGCTCAGTCCTGACTGTGTTTCGCAGACTTATTTGTAAGCACGTATCGTCATCACAGCTGACTCTGGATGTGATATTTTAATTCTAATATGGGAGTGTCATTACAGGCGTCCGTGAACTGACAGGTGGGGAATGATACTGAATCCTGTCCTCCCCAAGTGATGTCCTTACCCAGCCTGGCTTCCAGGGCATTCAGCTAAGCTATAATCAAACATTTTGGAGGGACAGCATGCACAAACTTTGGTCAGGCACCACACAGGTAAACTGAGCCCCGACAGACTCGTTTGTATCTTGTGTTCTGACTGTGACAAACTAAGGTCAGAGACCACAGAACAGAGAAAGGAGGTGGGCACGAAACCCCACCGGGAGTCACAGAGTGATTGCCAAGGTTAGCTGCAAGGAGAGGGAGAGACACCCATGGTGCCCCTGGACTGTAAGTAGCCTTTCTGTCTGTGCGCCTGCTCTGCAAGGCCCTTCCTCTGAAGTCTCCTGCCTCTTCACACGGCAGGGTCCAGGCAGAGAGCAAAGAGACATATTGCCACTGCTGCTCTGGCCTAAAGGATTTGCGCTTGGCACACACACACACACACACACACACTTCTAGCTTCAGCAAAGACGGGGAACTGG